>PVKC010019877.1:0-18875 GCA_004027635.1 Crocidura indochinensis
CATGCTATCTCCCGGGCCCTCTTATTAGCCATTTTTAAGTGTTTTGTTCTATTGTATTAAGTACAGTCTCCTTGGTATGCAATCATAAGTATCTTTTTTGGTTTCTTTTTGCTTGTTTGTCTGGTGACCCAGAAGCTCTGGGGGCTACTTGCAGCTCTGTACTAGGGGAACAATAAAGTGTTGGGAACTGGGCTTCTGTATGCAGAACATATGTTCCAGCCCATTGAACTGTAATTTCAGTTAGCATTTTGTGTGTGTTGGGGGGAATTTTGCCAGCGGTACTCAGAGGTTACTCCTGCTTTGTAATTACTCCTGGAAGTACTCACGGGACCATTCACTATGCTGATATTTGAGCCAGAATCAGCCACATGCAAGGCAAATGCCTTAACTACTATACTATCTCTGCAGCCCCCACCATTACCATTTTTAGTGGTATCACTAGCATAATTGTTAAAGGATAGAGAAAGCCTGAGAAACAGCTCTTCCTAAGTACTTCATTTATGCCTAAGGAGTTCTTCCTTGACCTTTGCTGTGCTTCAAACTTCTAGACTATAGCTTCTGGGATGAATTCTCTTAGGTGGATTTTTTTTTTTTTTTTGGTCTCTGAAATTGTCTAAGGCATTGGAGATCCAGTAGAATATGGGGGAAGGGTGTCATGGAAGATTCTAGAAATAGAGATATTAGTATAGTAGTATAGTGATGGTACCTCTCTATTTCTTTTTTCCTTGTCTTAAGAATTCACTGTCATGAAGGAAGAAGAGGGCATGTCTTCAGTGCCTGTGACCTCTCACTTATTTTTGAAGCAGATTCCCTGCCCCCTTGTCTCCTGAGAGTCTCTGAATGATTCTCAGCTGGTAGGTGATGTTCTAGCACCTTTATCAAGGCTGTGACCCAGCAGCTTGCTATAGGCCCCAGGATCGCTTAAGCTTGCTCACAAGAGCTTTCTTGTCCCAGCAAGACTTATGATCAGGAAGTGTTTGCCTGCTAGCATAGTGAGTCAGAAAGTTTGATAAGCCTTTTTCCAAAAAAGAAGCCTCTGTATCTCTGGCCGCATTAATAGAAGTACCCAAATCTAGGACGGCGAGGGACCTGCTTTGCTCCATGCTGAGTGCCAATGAGTCATCCTCTCCCTTGTCATCTTTCACCAGTTAAGTCCATTGCTGCTCATTGCTTACATTCTTCCATCCCATTCTCCACTTCCTGGCACCTACCACCTTAAAAATATATATATTTATCTCAGGGTCAGAGAGATTACAGGGGTAAAGGCGAATGCCATGCAGGTAGCCATCCCTGCACCCATATAGTTCCATGAGCCCCGCCAGAAGTGAGCTCTGAGCACAAAGCCAGGACTAAGTCCCAAGCCAGGACTAAGTCCCAAGCCAGGTGTGGCTCCAAAGTACAAACCAAACAAGGCTATTTTTCCACTTCCCTTCCCTTTGTTTCAGTTGCAGTGCTGGGGGTCACTCACACTTGCTTTTGGTGCTCATGCTACATTTGGGTGCCATTCACTGGTGTGTGCACACTTCATTGTTGTGTCAGAAAGCCTGAAGAGCTGTTGGGGATCACACTTGGCATGTTGGATGGTGCCAGGGATCAAACTCTAAACCTCACACCTGCAAGGCACTAAGATATTTCTGGGCCCCCTACCCTTTCCATGTCTCTTGATCAGTCTATTGCAGTATCCTCCTAGTTGGTGTTCTAGTTTCTTCTGTAGTCTCCTGGTCCTCTTTGCAGACATTCAATGTTCAGAAATACAATCTGATCACATTTCTTTGATGGCTTCAAGTCCCTTTGGTGACTTCCTGTGGCTTTGGGAACAGTGGACCCAACTTCAAATAGAGCTTTCAGGGCTTAGTGATAGCTAGACCCAGTCTGCAGCTCCTGCCTTACGCCCTTCCTCTACCTGCATCCTGATGATTTCATCTCCCATCATGTGCCATCTCCCGCCACATCAGGGTCTTCACACAAACAGATTGTGCTGCCTGCAGTTGTTCCTGTTCCACCGCACACCTGTTTAATTACTTCCTTTTTAGAGATAAGTTCAAAGGGCACTTGCGTTAGGATTCCTGCTGAGAACATACAGCATCCAATGCTCATTTATACACATTGAACAGACATCTAAAATCACCAGGGACCAGAGCGATGGCACAGCGGTAGGGTGTTTGCCTTGCATGTGGCTGACCTAGAATGGACCGAGATTCATTTCCCTGGCATCCCATATGGTTCCCCAAGCCAGGAGCAATTTCTGAGCACAGAGCCAGGAGTAACCCCTGATGTCACTGAGTGTGGCTTCAGAAATAAAAATATAGTAAAATAAAATCACCAGTGGGATGCTGAGAACACCATTATGAGCAAAAAAGATGCAGTCCTGCCTCATGGACATCACACTGGGGGTATCCATAAAAGGGACACCTGAGCCAATGAGGCCTGGGAAGAGAAGACACTGGTTGTTTAAAATTCAAGCAAGCTACTTCGGTGATGGTGACATTGACCAGGGACTCAGGGTGGAGGGAGAGGTCATCTAGGTGCTGGGCTGGAGAGGAGCTGTGCTGAGGAGGTTCCTGGAGGTTGTGTGCTTGACCTGTTTAGAAACAGCAAGAGGGGGGCCCGGGAGATAGCATGGAGGTAAGGCGTTTGCCTTTCATGCAAAAGGTCATCGGTTCGAATCCTGGTGCCCCATATGGTCCCCCGTGCCTGCCAGGAGCAATTTCTGAGCATGGAGCCAGGAGTAACCCCTGAGCACTGCCGGGTGTGACCCAAAAAACAAAACAGAAACAGCAAGAGGCTGGCAGGGCACAAAACAGAGGGCCAGGGGGGTGGCAGGATGGCCAAATTATGCAGAGTGTTTATCACTAAATTTGTTTGTTTTGGCCACACTTCTATAGTAACCAAGGTCTATCTCAGCTAAGTGCTTAGCGGGTGACTCCTAGTATTGCTGGGAGATCCTACTGTGGCAGGAATTGAATGCAGGACTTTTGCATGCCAAGCATGTGCTCCAGGGTACTGAGCCATCTCCCTGTGTCACTGAATTTTATTGCTGGCACAATGGGGAGTCATAGGAGACACACTTTCAACGCTTCAGCACCGCTCAGGTCTAGGGTTGTTGGAGCTGTACCTGGCAGTGCTGAGAACTTTGGGGGATATGGTTAATGGGGTGTCAGGGATCAAACTTAAAGATGTGTGCATGCAGGACATGTGCTCCAGTCCCTTTCTAAGTGATCTTCCCAGTCCCTTGAGGTTTACATTAGAAAGAATTTATATTGGGGGTCGGTGAGATAGCATGGAGATAAGGCATTTGCCTTTCATGCAGAAGGTCATTGGTTTGAATCCTAGCATCCCATATGGTCCTCAGAGCCTGCTGGGAGCAATTTCTGAGCATAGAGCCAGGAGTAATCCTGATCGCTGCCAGGTGTGACCCAAAACCCAAAATAAATAAATAAATAAATAAATAAATAAATAAGAAAGAATTTATATATATATATTGGTTTTTTTTGGGGGGGCACACCCATTTGGTGCTCAGGGGCTACTCCTGGCTAAGCGCTCAGAAATTGCCCCTGGCTTGGGGGGACCATATGGAATCAGACCGTGGTCCTTCCTTGGCTAGCGTTTGCAAGGCAGACACCTTACCTCTAGCGCCACCTCACCGGCCCCAAGAAGAATTTATATTTTTTGAAGATCATCAGGACTGCCATGTGGGGAAGAGCTTCATGGAAGAGAAGGAAAAGAAGAGCAGAGAAGGCAGAAGACATTGCAGAGCCCAGGCAGGAGAGGCTAGCAGGACCAGGATGGTATCTAAGGGCCAGCTGCTAGAGGCTGTAATCACTCATGTTTATTTCTAGGGTGCAAGCTGCATGTGTACAGAGATTCTGTCTCCTTACTGACTTTGTGTTTCTGGCTCTTACCTGCAACTGGCACATACTAAGTGCTCAGAAAATACCTGTTGAATGATCATGGACTATGAAGTAGTAAAGATGCTTTTAAAAATGGGGCACATTGAGAAACTCCTGAAAGAACCTTGCAATTGCTTGTCCTGAAGAAGAGATTGGGGATAGGCTGGAAGGATAGCACCGTGGTAGGATTCTTACCTTGAATATGGCTGACCTAGGTTCGAACCCTGACTCTCCCTATATGGTCTTCCAAGCACCACCAGAATAGGAATGATTACTGAGCATAGAGTCAGGAATAAGCCCTGAGCACAGATGGGTGTAGTCCTCATCCACAAAAAGAATCCTGAACACTATCTTTACTCAGTACTTGAGATTTGTGCCCAAAGATACTCAGAGAACCATGTGTTATAGAAAATGGAACCTGGATTTTTTGCAAGCAGAGCATGCATTCAGCCCACTGAGCCATCTTTGAGCCCTCAATACCCTTAGTTTACAGTTGATGAGGTTGAGAGGTTGAGAATGAATAACTTTCCCAAGGTCATAGACTTTAACAGTAATGGAGCAGTGGAGAACTGGCAGCCAGACCATGGGGCTCAGCCTTATCACTTGGTGGACAGTACTGAGTTTGGGGTTAGCCTGTCAGATGTGAATCCTGCCTCTGCCATTTGTTAGTTTCTTAAGGAAATGGGAACAAATTTGGCAGTTGAAACAGTCAAGATGTGTTCTCCCTATTCCAGGGTTAGAACTCTCAAATCCAGGTGTTGGTCAAGTCATATTCCCTCCATATTTTTGGAGGACAAGCTGTTCCCCACTGCTCCCAGTTTCTGGGAAGGAAATGCCTAACATCTACTGTGGTTGTTTCCCTCTGCACTGCTTCTGTCTTCAGAAGCTTCTCAATTCTGTCTTCTGATGCTTACAAGAACATTTGTCTTTAAATTTAGGACCCATCTGGGTAGTCCAGGATGATCTCATCACAAATTCTTAATTACATCTGCAAAGATTACTTTTCCAAATAAGTTCACATTTATATGTTCCAAGAATTTAGATATGGACATAACTTTTTTTTTTGGGGGGGGAGGGAGGGCCTGGGAACTATTCAATCCATTCCAGGGACTTTTGAGTGAGTCAGTTCTCAAACTCAGTTTGTCGAGTGTAAAGTGGGGATGGCAATGAATCGACTTCAGGCAGGAGAGATAGCACACAGACAGACATAGTTTGTCTACAGGAACCTTGAGTTTGGTCCCTGGCATTACAAGGTCCATCTCATACCCCTGGAGCATCAAGCTAGGAGTAATCCATAGCGCTGACAAGTACTACTTTCAGGGTTAGAGAGATAATCCAGGAATTAGGTTCACATGCCACTGACTCCAGTTTGATTCACAATACCACATGATCTCTTCGAGTATTTTCCAGAGTGGCCCCACTAATCCCCTGCACTACAAGCCCAAGCAGCTCTGCATCCTCAGGGCCTCACAATGAATTATTGGCCTGGTTCCTCAAAAATCACCCCTTCCACCAAAAACTCACTCACTCCCTACTTCATAGGGTTGTTAGAAAGATTGATCTGGGGGGGAGAGGGTAATTCTGAATCCTGAGTAAGTCTCAGTAAACATTCCGATGACTTTTTAAAAATAATCTTGGGCCACACCCAACGACACTAAAGGGTTACTCAGAAGTCACTTCTGGCAGGCTCAGGGGACCATATAGGATGCCAAGGATGGAACCCTGGATTGGCTGCATGCAAGCCAAACACACTACCCACTCTGCTATCACTTCAGCTCCAAAGATGACTCTCTTATTCTGTTTTTGGGTCACACCCAGGGATGATCACAACTTACTCCTGGCTGCGTATTCGGGGGCCCCGGGGACTATATAGGATGCCAAAGATCAAACCCAGATCAAGCACATGCAAGGCAAGCGCCTTACCTGCTGTATTATCTCTCTGGCCTCCATTCCAGTGATTCTTTTTTTTTTTTTTTTTTTTTGGTTTTTGGGCCACACCCAGTGACGCTCAGGGGTTACTCCTGGCTATGCGCTCAGAAGTCGCCCCTGGCCTGGGGGACCATATGGGGCACGGGGGGGATCGAACCGCAGTCCGTCCAAAGCTAGCGCGGTAAGGCAGGCACCTTACCTCCAGCGCCACCACCCGGCCCCCATTCTAGTGATTCTTATCCCGTCCTCAAGCTGGACTTATGTGGCCTTCTCCCCAGTGCCAATCTTTGTTGATTAGTTCAAGTTAGAACAGGTTACCTCACATCACCAAGAGGAGCAGAGACAAGACTGGTGGGTGGTGTCTCAGTGGACAGAACTGCCACAGTGAAGTAGAGCACTCCCTGCTAGCTCTTGAGTTATCTGCCATTTGTGCCAATAGAGTGTGTGTGTGTGTGTGTGTGTGTGTGTGTGTGTGTGGCGGGGGAACCACCTCTAACTAAGAGGCAGTGGCCTGAGGGGGTTTCCTGCCAGTCATCCTCTCATTTGAACTCCTGCCACCTGGGAGCCTGTGATTGAGAGATGGAATGTGAATTGCAGAGGTCCCCGCCTGCCTCCTGGTCCACCAACAGCCCATCAGCATCTCATTCCCCTACCTGGGGCTCCTCTAAGTCTCATCTGGTGGATTCCGCCAGCAGAGCCTCCTCAGCGACTGCAACGGCTGCCTTCCGACATCTATCACACCTGCTCTGTGACAATGTAATTTTTATCTCTGGTTGTTTATTTCTCAAATGGAACTACTTGTAAATTCCAAGAAGAAAATATATCCCTGTATGTGACAGAACCAGCTCAGAGCGATTAATCTGGGCTTTCAGACTGGAACTTCAAACCTGGGTGGTGCTGCTCCAGGCCAGAGTCCAATCATCACCTCCAGTCAGTCATTGTTCCCCCACAGCAGAGCAACACCCCAGGAGGTTTACGGCTCAGAAGGACTTGGTCAAAATGGGAAAAGGGTCCTCAGTCCTGATCTGTGGGCAGCTTGCAAACCCTGTGGACAGAGAATGGAAGGCAGGTGACTGGAAGCTAAGAGGTGGAAGAGGAAGATATATTTAAGGGTGGGAGAAATAGTAGTAAGGCATTTTTTTTGCATATGGCAGAAGGAAGAAGGAAGGAAGGAAGGAAGGAAGGAAGGAAGGAAGGAAGGAAGGAAGGAAGGAAGGAAGGAAGGAAGGAAGGAAGGAAGGAAGGAAGGAAGGGATGGAGAGAGGAAAAGTAAGGAAAGTAAAAGGAAAGAAGGAAGGGAGGAATGAAGGAAAGAGGGAAGAAAAGAAGGAGGGAGGGAATAAGGGCAGAAAGGAAGGAGGGAGGGAATAAGGGCAGAAAGGAAGGAGGGAGAGAGGGAGGGAGGTTGGTTTTTTTTTTGTTGCTGAGTTTTTGGACCACACTAGCTATGGTCAGGTCTTACTCCTGATTCTGTGCTCAGGGATCACTCTTGGGCAGTGCTCAGGAAACCATATAAGGGACTTGCGAGAACCTTACACCTGTACAATCTTTCCAGCCCTGAAAGATAGATGTTTTTGGAGTATTTTGTTGTTGTTTGTTTTGGTATTACACCCAACTATGCTCTGGGCTTACTTCTAGTTCTACACTCAAGGATCACATTTGGTGGGCTCACATGCAAAGCAAATGCCCAGACACTATATTTTTGTTCTAGCTCCAAAAACACTTATTTCATGGCAGAAATGATAGAGTATAAAGGAGGGAGCAAAGTGGGAGTTGTGGGGTAAATGTATAGGCTCACGCAATCCAACAGATCCAATATCAAACCTTGAACCTTTGATGGAAATTCCTGAATACACATCATGACAGAGAACTTCTTAAATTTGGGGGATCCAGAGGTGCTTGATGATTGGCTAGGTCCTCAGAGATCACTCCCAGTGCTGCTTTATGGTGCTGAAGGTGAAACTAAACCTCCAGTTCTGCAAACTATTTCCCTGCTCAAAGAATTTATTATTTATTTATTTGTTTACTTTTTTTTTTTGTTTTTTTGGTTTTTGGGCCACACCTGGTGACGCTCAGGGGTTACTCCTGGCTATGCGCTCAGAAGTCGCTCCTGGCTTGGGGGACCATATCGGAAACCGGGGGATCGAACCTCAGTCCATCCTAGGCTAGCGCAGGCAAGACAGATACCTTACCTCCAGTGCCACCGCCCAGCCCCTATTTGTTTACATTTTTTTGTGGTTTTTTGAACCATTCCTGGTGGTGCTCAGGGATTGCTTCTGGCTCTGCACTCAGGAATCACTCCTGTTGGGTCCAGGGACCATATGAGATGCCAGAGATCAAACGTGGGTCACCCGAGTGCAAGGCAAAGGCTCTACCCATTGTACTATCACTCCAACCCTTCAGAGATATTTTTTTTGATAAGTAAAATGAAGTGAAGAATCTTCATCCAAGGTTGAAGCATAGTATAGCAAGTTAGTCATTTGCCTTGCATGTGGCCAAGTTTGATTCTCAGAATCTCATATGGTCCCCTGATTCTTGCAGGAGTGATTCCTGAGTGCACAGCCATGATTAACCTCTGCACATTACTAGGTGTGGCTCCCAAAACAACAATAATAACAAAACAAGAACAAAATGAAAAGAATATAATTGGAGGAAGAAAGATGGACATTATGAGATCACTTGACTATGGTATGCAGAGAAACAAGCAAAGGAATAGACAGTATTTAATGGCACCCACCCTTGGAATTTAAATATAGAACTGAAGCACCAAGCAGGGAGGGGACTGGAAGAAGTAGAGAGAAATTATATTAGGACAATGGTATTGGAGAATTAGTGAGCAGGTAAGGCACTTGCCTTGCATGCCACCAACCTGGGTTCTATTCATGACATTGTAAATGGCCCCTTGGCTTTTGAGCACAGAACTAGAACTAAGATTCAGTACAGCCGGCATAGTCCCAAAACAAAATATAGAGGAGTGTTCCTTTAGCATAAAGCTAAGAGTAAGCCCTGATCACTGCTGTTTAAGGCCCAAACACATACACACACACACACACACACACACACACACACACACACAGTCTGCATTAGTACTATTATGACCTTATTATTTCATCTACAATTAAAAATTTTAGTTTAATTAAAAAAGTAATATTCACTCCACAAAGTAAAGAAAATTAAATGAGCAAACATATGAAAATGTTTATTGCATGAAATGGGGGATTGTATAAGTGAACTCCTATTCTCTTATTGTTATTCCCAAAGATCAGGGGTGGGGAAGGAGGGTGCTCATGCCTGCAGACCACATAAGATGCAGAAATACTTAGACATTGTGGCCAGAGTAACAGTACTGCAGGTAAAGTGCTTGCTTTGCTGCCAGGAGGGATTCCTGAGGAATAACCCCAAAATAAAACAGAAGCAAACTAACAAAAAAGAACTAATCAGAACCCAGTAGGTAGGGTGTTTGCCTTATACATGGTCTATCTGGGTTTGATCTTTGGCATCCTTTATGGTCCCCTGCCCCCAGCCTGTCAGGAGTAATTTCCGAGCACAGATCCACTCCTGAGCACTGTCTGGTGTGGCCACAAAACAAAACAAAACAGAAACAAAATAATAGATGTTGAATCTCAACAAACTCTCTGGTACTGATGTCAGTTTGGGGGGTGGGGCTGCTCTCTGTCCCCAAATGCATTTGGGATAGACATTGCCTTGATGGTGATCAAGAGGTAATTATGATCTGGGTCTCTAAGTCTTGCCAAGCCTTTCATTTCCTGCTTGGTGCTGTGGCCATGCACCCCCCCTAGATCCCCAGATATCTCAGTGAGCAACCGGCCAATGTCTCATTGAACAGAGTGTGGTTGGAGGCACTTTCCAGGTTTGGGTATTCTGAGACAGTTTGTGGAGCCTAAAGCTCATAAAATCTGGGGACACCTCTTACTAAAAAGAAAAATCATGAAACTAGAATTAGATGCAAGGCAGGGTGGGTATGGGCCCGGCAGGGCAGATAAAAATTTGTCATTGTTGGGGGCCGGGCGGTGGCGCTGGAAGTAAGGTGCCTGCCTTGCCTTGTGCAACCTAGGATGACTGTGGTTCGATCCCCCGGTTCCCATATGGTCCCCCGTGCCTGCCAGGAGAGACTTCTGAGCGAATAGCCAGAAGTAACCCCTGAGCATCACCGGGTGTAGCCCAGAAAACCAAAAAAAAAAAAAAAAAAAATTGTCATTGTTGTGGTAAATCAGCAGCTGCTGGTCGTCTTAGTGCAGGTCTCCATGGGTATGGAGTTGTAATCCCAGCACTGCCCCCCACTTTAGGCTCCCAAGGCAGAATGCACCCAGAGTGTTTTGTCTAGTTGGCTGCTACCTGGATACTACCCTGCCTTTAATGAGCACACTTGGTTGAAGGTAAACTCTAACTTTTCCCCCTGATCTGCACTTGCCTGGTACCTATCCCCCTTAGCCCCGTTTTTTAGGGGTACCAAGCAGGTGACTCTGGCAGTTGACGTCCATGCAGGAAGAGAAAAGGAGCTTCCTGCAGGGCCACTGAAGGGGGTTAATTGTATCCACAATGTTTCTACAAGGAGAGAGCAGGGGGCTGGATCCAGGTCCTTAGTGTGGGTTGAATGACCTGGATGGTGGAGACTTGGGGCACTGAGAGTGGAGCTGACCTCAGTCCTGCCTTATGTAATAGTCATGCCACTCCTGCCTGGCATTACCAAATCTGCTCCCTGCACTGCTCAGAAAACATGACAGCCAGAGGTGAGCTCAGAGCACCCAGCTTGGCTGTGCTCTGCCATGGCGGGTGGCATGTGGTAGGGGTGAGGGGTGGATGTATCACTGTGGCAGATCCTTACTTCGATCCAGGATACCACCTGGGGCTAAAAACACCTCTTGTCAGGATGTTGAGAATGGGATTTTACATGTGGAAGATCAGCCCGGACCCATAGTTTTTTGTTTGCTTGGTTTTGGGGGGTCACATCCAGCTGTTGCCAGAGCTCCTGGCTCTGTCCTAACAGATAACTCCTGGCATTACTTGGGGACCATAGGTAGTGCCACACTTGATCTGTCTGGCAGCAATGGGAAGGCAGTGAAGAGTAGGAGAAAGCAGGAAGGGAGTAGGGACCATATCTCCAGGAGAAGGGTCGCCCCCACCTGACTGGCAGGAGCTGGGCGAGTTGCTACCTCTGTTTCCTATCCTGGTAATGCTATGAATCAGGGATCAAACCCAGATTGCCTGCATGCAAAGCAAGTGCCTTAGCAGCTGCACTGTCTCTCCAGCCTCAGGCCAAGCACCAGGAAACCCACACTTCCTCTCATTGGACATTGCACTCTGTTCTCTCCAGCATCCTTGAGACTCATTTCTGGTCCTTGAGCTTTCTGGGAAAAGGATGCTCAGACCTGAGATGTGGGCAAAGCTCCTGACAATACTCTGGGACATGTTGGTGATAACATGCCAGGAGGCATCCCTGGCTGGACAGAGGCAGAGCTCTGGGCAGATTTGGGCAGGGTGGGCAGATGAGATAGCTCCCACCCTCTTCCTAACTTCTCTGTTTTGGGGGTTTCAGCCAGCATACTTAGGGGTTACTCCTGGCTCTGTGCTCAGGAATGGCCCCAAGCAATAATTGGGGCACCATATGTTGTGTCTGCGATGGAACCAATGTTGACCTGTGCAAGGCAAGTGCCCTAACCGCTGTCCTATCTCTCTGGTCTCTCTCTAACATCACTGGAGAGACAGAGTTGAGCATTGGGGTGAAGCCAGGATATAGGCAACTTGATATGCAGGCTTCATAGCTTGTATATTTTTTTTTTGCCTGGTGTCCAGACAGGTGACTCCCAGGAATCTATGTCTCCTCTTTCTGCTGTGATCACAGCTGTGTCCCCTGGAACATCTGCTCAGCACACTCCTTCTTTTCTGGCTTCATGTGGCACTATGATACAGCGTGGAACCAAGGACAGGAACCATTGTTCATTGTTTGGTCCCTTTAGAAACCCTGCTACATTTCTGATAATAATGAAACAGGTTTCTGAGCAGACCCACTAATGCATCTTTGTTTGCTTATTTTTTGTTTTTAATTTTACTATAAAAGTAATATGTGCCATATGTGGAAAATGAGAAAAGTGTAAAAATTATTAAGAAGCAGGGGAGGGGAGAGCTGAGGCACTAAGGCAGTAAGGCACAGCTATTAATGTTAATATGTTGACTTTCCACTAATAGGCAGAGCTTAATTTTGAAGGTAGGGGTTCTCCCGTGGTATGCTTGGGATACCCAGGGGCCGCTCCTGGTGATTCTTAGCCAACTGAACTCCACAGTTCAATGCCAGGGCCTGACTGCAAGGTAGAGCTTTGAAAAATCCCATGTAACCAGCTATGTCAAAAAGCTGCCCAGGAGTCCATGGATTAATCTAAGAAAATACATCTGAGCCAAGTGGATTTGAAGTACAGGGATTTGGAGGCACCCTCAGGCCAGGGGGCATGGAGTGAGCTATGCTGTCAGTCCCTGGGGTTCAGCCAGGCTTCTCAGGCCCACCCCAACCCCCACCAGCAGGCTGCAGGGGTTTACCTTAGTCCTGGAGATTTCCTCTTCCCAGAAATCGCACACATTTCCCAAAGGGGCTCTTTTACACTTGATCTGTCTGCCAGCAAGGAGAAGGCAATGAAGAGTAGAGGAAAGCAAGAGGGGAGTAGGGGCCATATCCTTCAGGAGAAGGGTCGCCCCATCAGACTTACCTCCAGGGGTTGGGTGAGTTGCTACCCCTGTGCAGGTTGTGGTGAGTTCCTGCCCTCCCCAAGCTGCATTTGAACAACAACCCTTCTGGTGAAGGAAGAATATGAGACCCCTGAATGAATCAGCCTGAGAGGGAAACAGAGATTGTCCCCTCAACCTTTGGTCAGAATGGTTGCAGATATGGCACCAGGAGGCAGCAAAAGGAGGCAAAGACCCAGCATCCTTTACTAAGGTCCCAATCACAGGCTTTATAGAGGGGTTGGGATTCTGAGTTTCCTGGGAGAGAGTCTTCTCTGGGGCGTATGCTTGGGGACAACCATCTCAGAGTCCTAATGGAAACTGTTTCCTTTCCTTGAGATTCCCTGAGGTCTGAGAATTTACCAAACACTGTGCCAAATATTCTCAGTGTTAACTTCATGGGCACAACAGCACTGAAAGTAGGTGCTGTCTTTCCCCACTGTACAGAGGAATAAACATAGGTGACGTGACTCGTGCAAGGTTACATTACTGGCTGGAGCTGGAGCCCAGTTCCCTGGCGGGCCTAATTCCCACTCCTCCTGGCTGCTGGTGCTGGCACATACCCTGCATGGCTACTGTGGAAGTCCAACAGTAACATCCTCCAGGGGTGCTTCTCCATTACCACCTTCCCCAGGGACCAAAGGAAGAGTATTTACTACCAAAGGAGAGTCCAGATCCCAGAAAGGGAGATGCCAGCAGTCCCCATTCTTTGGGCTTCTGTGAAAGTCCGGGTGCACACCAGAGTGGATGTCGACAGAGGTGCTGGTGGCTGACTTGCACCCTGGGTCGGGGCGCTTGGTCCCAACATCCAACACTGGCTAGGAACAGCCGTGGGGTTACTAACACCGGTGCCAGATGAGGATCCCAAACTTCTCCTCTACCAGTCCCAGCTGGCTCCTCCCTCTCCGAGGAGACCAAAGGAAGTCAGGAGAGGGTAGTGAAGCGCTAGGAGATGAAGCCGCTGAGAGATGCGGGATGCTTCTGCCTGCAGGATGCAGGATGCGACTGCGAGCCCGCTCCGCCCCTTTCCACCTGGGCCGGCCCCGCAGGCGCTGGTTGGCTCCCCGGTGGCACCACACGCCCTATCACACACCTGCACGGTTGCCAGGCAACTGGGACCAAGTAGTAACACCTCAGCGGTAAGCTGGAGTGGAGGTTTTGTTTCCTGGCTGCTCCAGGTCTCTCCTTAGAAGTTGTGGACGGAAGCATTTGGTTTCCCTCTTTAAAGGAATCTCCCCTTATTCAGGAAAACACCCCCCACAATTCCCCGAGCAATCCAGGGTCTTCTCAGGATTCCCTGGAACTCACTCCTGGGACCCAAGCACCCAAGGGAGGCAGGGAAGGAAGAGAAACAGGGTGTCTCTCACTGCTCCCTTGGCATTTTGGGCAAGTCTTCCTCAGGGGTTTGGGGGCTTCCACCTGAACCCTGAACTCTCCCCTAGACACACAGGATCACACATAAGCTCCCCCGGGAAGGAGAGGCACTAAGGTTTCTGACCTTGAACACAGGGAGGGGGGCTGGGGCCTGGCTCTGGTTTACAAACAGGTTAGTATTGGGGTGTTTCCCAAAGCCCAGTCTCTGCTTCACACCTTCCCACTGTCTCTGCCGTCTGTGAGCCACCTGCACTATTTTTTTCACTTCCTTCTCCTTCCGTATATTGACCCACTTTAGCTTAAATAAATGTATTTAAAAGGGAAACTTGATAACACTTCTATAAACAGAGACTGAGTATCACTTGCCATAAATAGAAAGTAACTGCAGAAATAAATACAGAGAAAAATGTTATTAAATTGTAGCACATGGAGTCTGTTCTGGGAGGGCCACAACGTAACAAAATAACTGCTTATTAAGCACTTAGGCTGTGCCAGACACTGGCTAAGCACTTTGCACAGATGAGCTCATACTGATTGGCTCTTACTATCATTTTGCAGGTAGGGAAACAGGTTCAGAGATGTTAACGGTTTTGGCCAAAGGTTAGAGAGACACTGAATGATGAGTGTTCCTTCTGGACTGGCCATTCAATGTGGTCTAACGTTCCTTTTTGGCCCCTTCCCTGAGACTGAGTAGAACTCTTTCCAGTATGTGAAATGATTTAACCTTGTAGGTTAAATCAACAATCCTTTATGCTTTTTACATCAGGTGGTACTCGTGGTGATCAGGTGATCACTCCTGGTGGTGTTCATGGGATCATATGTGGTATAGGAGATCAAACAAAGGGTGGTGATGTGCAAGGTACATGCCTTCACACCTGTGCTATATCTTCAGTCCCCAGCAGCTCTGACAGAGTATAGCAAATAGGACACTTGCCTTGCTCTAGAATCTAGAGCAATCTAGAGTCTAGATCAACCTGGGTTTGATCCCCAGCATCCCATATGAACTGAGCCTGCCAGGTTTTATTCCTAAGTGCAGGGCCAGGAGTAATCCCTCAGTATTACCAGGTGTGACCCCAAAACCAAAACAAACAAAAATACCAAAACCAGGGAGCCGGGAGGTGGTGCAGGAGGTAAGGTGCCTGCGCTAGCCTAGGACAGACCACGGTTCGATCCCCCGGTTCCCATATGGTCCCCCGTGCCTGCCAGGAGCGACTTCTGAGTGCATAGCCAGGAATAACCCCTGAGCGTCACTGGGTGTGGCCCAAAAACCCCCCAAAAAAAATACCAAAACCAAAAAACTAACAAAACAAAACCAAATAAAACTCAAGGCTGGCTTCAGAAAGGCCAAGCCACTGCCCTAGGCTGCACTGTTGCTGGGTGATAGGGCCAGGTCCCTTGTGCATCTATAGTGCTGAGTCCTGCTTGCATCTCTTGGTAGCACACTCAGCCTCACACAGAAAGATGTGGAATCTTTGGTTCTTAGCAAAATTCGCAGCAGAACAGAGCCTGTTCTCTCTCAGTGGTTCAGATATCTACCCAGGAATAAAGGGTATTTGTCAAACTGGACTGTGATTAGAGACCTCTTCTTCAGAGTCCAGTCTGGTCTCTGGAAATGTGACCTTCTTTGGAGGGGACAGTCCTTTGGTTCTCCCCACATCTCAGCAAGCCTCTGGCATCCGTGGACAGCCATGCTTGTTTGGCTTTCTTATCTGCCTTCCTGGAAACATAGTCCATCATCTCCTATCAAAATGAGAGGCTGCATTTCTCACTCCAGAGCTGCCTCATTCTTACCTGCAAGAGAGAACAAGGGAAGCTTTGGAGAGGGAGGAAAATCATATGTTATTTTTAAAAGACATTTTGAGTGAGTGCTGAATAGGGTTCAGAAAATTGCCTTAAAGACCTGTTCTCCATGGGGATGGTGTTTCTCATGGCTCTTAAGTATTTGGAAACTTAATTGCACATTTGTACAGGCTACTGTTTATTTCTTTCTGGTCTCAGAGGTGGGCTTTGAAGATTGTGCTCTCCCTGTAATGGTTTTCTTTATCTCAAATTTCTGCACACCTGCAAGGAAGAGCTGCTTAAAAGAAACTGTGTCAGAATCAGCTCCCGATTTAATAAATCTGCAAGTGGAGCGAACGAGATGATGTGCCCTAGGCTAGCCTTCAGCTTCTGGCACAGGGGTACAACCTAATCTCATACCCCTCTCCAATGACCCCATCCCCCAGTGCTGATGTTTTGAATTATGAAACCTCCCTCCGAAGCTTGGCTGTACCCCCAGCCCAAGCTGGAAGTCAGTCAGGTAGTCGGTGTGGAGGAGTAGTTGGTATGGAGGAGACCCATTTCTGTGTGGGTTTTGAGGAACTTTTAGGCCAAGACACTAATAAGAGGCTTTCAGATTAATTGTGGAATCACAGCAGCCCTCTGCTAAATGTATTTCCCTCCCCATACCTTCTCAAGGAACTAGAAGCTTTACTTGAAGCAAGGTAGAGATTAGATTATGATGATTGGGGTTTACAATAGAGCCAACTTTAGGGAACCTCAAGTGTGAATGCTCCCACTTTGGGCCTCTTTGGTGTGTTCAATGGAAATGGGGGAGGGGACCAGAAGGCTGAGACCTTGCTCTAGGAGGCAGAGTGGCTAAGTCTGATATGTCTCTTGCCTTTATTTTTATTTTATTTTTTGGTGTTGGGCCACACCCGATGATGCTCAGAGGTTAATCCTGGCTCTGTGCCCAGACATCTCTCTTGGTGAACCATATGATATGCTGGGGATTGACCAAGGTCCGTCCAAGGTCCGTCCCAGGTCATCTGCATGCAAGGCAAATGCCCTACCACTATGCTACCTCTCTGGATTCTTTCTTTACTTTTGAGCCACACCCAGCTGTGCTCAGGGCTTACTCCTGGCTCTGTGCTTAGGAATCACTCCTGTCAGGGATTGGAAGACCATATGATGTGCAAGGGATTGATTGAGTACAGAGGCCCCTGTACTCTCTATCCTACCTTTGAATGCTAACTCTGTGCCACCAGCTAGGGGAGGAGCTAGGGAAAACCATTAACCCCAATCCATCCTAGAAGCTGACCTGTGGAATTCTACCCTCTAGCTTTAAGTGCCGTCAGCAGAGCACTGAGGAGAGAGTACTGGGGTAACCTCCCCTCCTTTATAGGCTGGCCCTACATCTGTCTTGCATCTCCTCACAGCTTCTAGGTTCTGGTTTCCAGTTCCTTCCATCTTCACCTTCAACTTGCTGGTGAAATCGGTGATTTCTACCTGTTCATTCCTATCCTGGATTCTCTAGGCCTGTCCACATCTTTGTCACTTTATCTATTCTCAGATGACATACTGACAACTGACCGATACAGTAGCCCTATGTTTGTCATTCAACTCTTGAACCTTCCTTCTCTTGCCTGTCAGATGAATTTTATTATGAAATATTTTGTTTGTGTGGTTACAGTGGGTGCCTTGTGCTTGACCCAGGGCCTGAAGCTTCACTTTCAGAACCAGAAAAAATGAAGGGGACAGTCAATAATGTCTGTCCATGAATCCTGCTTTCTGCTTTTGGTCCATAATCCAGGCACTGCTGAGTGGTGGTTGGTGTGGTGTAATATATTGGGTAGCAGAATCTTATAGAACTCAAAAAGTTAGGAATTTTTATGGGACCTACACTTGCCTGTGCTCATTACTTACTCATGGCTCTGTACACAGGGGTCAGTCCTGGCAGGTTCAGGGGACCATATTGGATGGTGGTGGGAAGAACCTGGGTCGTTGATGGGCAAGGCTAACCTTGTTCTATTGCCCTAGCCCCCATAATTCAAGATGTTAGTCTCTGTTTCCCTGAGAAGTTCCAATTTACCCATCGAAACTCTGGAGAGCTCAGAGTAATATCCCTGAACACAGCTGGGTGGAGTCGATGAGAAAAGAAACAAACACGATTCCTTGCATCTTCATTTAGTGTTACTGGGAAAGAAAGCAGCCACAGATTTCAAGCAACATGTGTTCCCTGAGAATGCAAGAAAGAAGGAAGGAAGGAAACAGAGGACAGTAGCACCCCCACTGGTGTGCTCGTTGTGGGCACAGCCTGAGCTGGTGCTGAAGCTGTGTCCTGGCTGCTCCTAGGCATCTAGGAGCCACCTCTCATTCCTGACAACCTTGATCCTTAGGTTTGGAAATCAGGACTTGAAGGAGAGCAGGGAAAAGGGTATGGGGTGGAGTCTGTGAAGTATCAACACGGACCTGAGTGCCTCTAGGGAGGTGAGAAAGGGTGAAGAAAGCTAACACTTGGGGCCGGGCGGTGGCGCTGAAGGTAAGGTGCCTGCCTTACCGCGCTACGGACCGCGGTTCGATCCCCTGTGCCCCATATGGTCCCCCAGGCCAGCCAGGGGCGACTTCTGAGCGCATAGCCAGGAGTAACCCCTGAGCGTCACTGGGTGTGGCCCAAAAACCAAAAAAAAAAAAAAAGAAAGCTAACACTTCTTTGAGATATGTGCTTCTCCTGCTGGAGAGGGAATCAGCTCTGGAGACAGGAACCTTGGTCTTCTTGTAAAGACAGTGAGTAAAGTGGATTGGGGTCATAACACAGCAGGTAGGACATTTTTCTTGCATCTAAGCCAATCTGGATTCAGTCACCAGCATCCCATGTAGTTCTCTAAATCCCTTCAGAAATGATTCCTGAGCATAGAGTCACACCATAAAGTTCTGAGCACCACCTGGTGTGGTTCCCAAAAAAGAGGGTAAAATGGCATTTCACAGATAAGACAACATGGCAAGAAGAATCTCAGAGGCTCAAACTGAAGGAAGCAATTAGGATGTTCTGAAAATGACCTAAAATTTAGCAGGGAGGGAGAATGGCTGGGCTGAGTGTTCTGAAGCTTAGAGGCTAGGAGATAAGACTTGGTAGGCCCTACTGAGGGAAGACATTTTTCCTTTTTTTTTTTTTTTTTTTTTTTTTTT
>PVKC010019878.1:0-18876 GCA_004027635.1 Crocidura indochinensis
TCTGAAGTTGCTCCTGGCAGGCATGGGGGACCATATGGGGAACCGGGGGATCGAACCGTGGTCCGTCCTAGGCTAGCGCAGGCACCTTACCTCCAGAGCCACCGCCCGGCCCCCCTGGTATAATTCTTAACTTTGTGAGTTAATGTAATTTAGACTTGTATCCTAAAATGTGGTCTATTCTAGGGAAGGTACCATGTGCACTTGAGAAAAATGTGTATTCAGTTTTTTCAAGATGAAAGGCCCTGTCTGAATGGATCCATTAATTTTAGTTTTTCTAGTGTGTCAAGTAGGGCTCATATCATTGCTAGTGTTTCACATAATGAATCTGTCTATCGGTGATAATGGCATGCAGAAATCTCCCACTGTTATAACATTTCCATTCATGTTTCTCTAGGTTTGTGAGCAAAAGCTGTACATATAGTTCTGGCTCATTGTTTTAATCATAAATGTTGATCTGGTTTTGTACTTCTTGGTCTATTGCTCCTCTGATCAATAATTAGAGTCCATTTTTGTCTCAATACTTTCTGGTAGTTGCATGCAACTTGGTGTGATATTAGTATGGCTGCCACATTCTTTTTTTTCCCAATAGTTAGTATAATGTTTTCCATCCTTTTCCGCAGTCTGTGTCTGTCCTAAACTTTGTATTTTCTTTAGGCAGCAGGTGACTTGATTTTGTTTCCCTATTCAACCCAATATTCTGCTTTTGATGGGAGACTTTAATTCATTGACATTTAAGAAAACTATTAACATAAAAGGTTATTGTGCCATTATACTCGTAGGACTTGTTACAATTGGGACTATGGTTTATATAATTGCTCTTTGAGTAGTTCTTTCAGAGTTGCTTTGGTTAGCACCTTAATTCTGAGAGGTTATTTTTGTCCAAGAATGTTTTTAACCCTCCCGCTCAGATAAATAAGAGTTTCACCTGAAAGTGGTCTCTAGGTTGAATATTTCTCTTATTCAGTAGAAATTATGTTACTCTTCCCTGGATTGTTTCAAACGGGATATCGGGTTTGATTACTATGTTTTCTCTTTATATTTAAGGTTTTTCTTCTTATTGCTTTAAAGATTTGATCTATTTAATTGTTGTTTTATTTATTATTTTGCTTGTTTGTTAGGACTTTCTTTTGCTTTGTTTTGTTTGTGTTCTGTCAGGGTCTATTTAGCCATCTTTTTACTTCTTGGATTTCTACAGCAGGCTCTTTTCAGAGAGTAGGAAAGTTCTGTGCTATTTATATCCTTACTCTTTTTCTTCTCTTTATCCATTTTCTCTTATCTGGTATTCTTTTGGTATTTTTGGGCCACACCCGGTGACGCTCAGGGGTTACTCCTGGCTATTCGCTCAGAAGTCGCTCCTGGCAGGCACGGGGGACCATATAGGGAACCGAGGGATCGAACCTTGGTCCGTCCTAGGTTAGCGCAGGTACCTTGCCTCCAGTGCCACCGCCCGGCCCCTCTTATCTGGTATTCTTATAAATTCGAGATTATTTCTCTTCTCTTACATTAAGAGATTTATTTTGTTCCACCATTTTCTCCCTTTTTTCTATGTCTTTTTTCTTTCTTCTCTTTCATTAAGACATATATATTTTCTTCAACTATTTCCTCTCTCTTTTTGGGTCACACCCTGCGGTGCTCTAGTTCCTCCTAGTTCTGCACACAGAAATTTCTCTGGGCAGACTTGGGGGATCATATGGGATGTCGGAAATTCAACCAACGTCTCCTGAATTGGTTTCCTAAAAGGAAATGCACTATCATGTTGTTCTCTCTCTGGTCCTTTCCTTGCTTTTTTGACTTCTTTATCAACTCTGGCTTCAAATTTGTCTTTAAGTTTGTTGATGCAATTTGCTACTTTGTAATTCTAGACTTGGTTGTTTTCTGACATGATTTTTGGTTATTCAGTTTCATTCATATGGAATTTCTCATTTTCCTAATGAGTTCTTTGAGTTACTTAATTGTCCAGCTTTAGACTGCGTTCGGTTTTTTTTGTTTTTGTTTTTGTTTTTGTTTTTGTTTTTTTGAATTTTGGGCCACACTCAGGGCTGACTCTTGGCTCTCTGCTCAGAAATAGCTCCTAGCAGGTTTGGGGGATTATCTGGGATGCCAGGATTCGAACCACTGTTGGTTCTGTGTCAGCCACTATGGCTGTGCTATCATCTCTCTGACCTTGGCTTTAGATTTCATAAAGTTTGCTGGCTAGTAACTTCTTGATTTCTTTGCTAAGTCATTAAGTATTTACTTTAGATCCTCATCTGTAAGGTTCGTGCATGTTGGTAGACTTGGAAATTTGCCAGGGTTTCTTGCCATATTCCTAGCTTCAGGAGTCTTCCTTAGTTTTCTCATTCTTTTAATGGGTTGAAATGCTAGAGTTTCAGGGCATTTAAGTAATTGATCTATTGAACTCGTTGTAGAAAATGTGTCTAGAAGCATACCTGCTTTTTTTCCATAAACCCATGATGTTATCTGATTATGATAAAAAATATTGCAAAGTTATTCAGTCATTTGTTCCACAGGTTTTAAGCTATTATATATTTTAGGAGAATGAAATACAAGGTTCACTATGCATGGAAAGAAATGGAAATATTTAACTTGAAATGTCCTCAGCAAATGCAATACTGTCCGAGTGGTTTGTGGAAAGATGGGTTCATGGGAGGGAACTTTTTCAGACATAGGCCTGATGAAATTGGGTAGGGGTCACTATTTGCTCAATACCAGGAACCTCTAGCTTTTTTTTTTTTTTCAAAGACACATTCAGATTTGGGGAATACTTGCTATATTACTCCAGGCTCTTTACTCATTGCTCACTTCCTGAAGGATATAGGTAAATACCAAGATGCTAAGGTGAGCCAAGTGCTGGCCCAACCTCCCTCTGTATTATGTGGTCCCTTCAATTAGGTTCTGATTTCATTTCTTTCTAATTTGGGGGCTGTGATTTACACCTGGCATCGCTCAGGGGTTACTCATGATCTACACTCAAATCGCTCCTGGCATGCTCGGGATGCCAGGATTTGAACCACTGTCCATCTGCATGCAAGGCAAATGTCCTACCTCCATGCCATCTCTCTGGCCCCTGATTTCATTTCAACCGATATCTTTCCAATAGCCAACATGCATTTTGGGATTCTTTCTTCAAATGTTCCATGATTTGAAGACTTTCAGTAGAGATACAGATCATGCACATCTTCCTGTCTTCTCCCTATATTCTAACACAAAAATAATTATTCTGCGCAGGGCATTGTGGGCTGAAACCTGTGGTGATCTCCTGGTTGGAAGAAGGAAACCTGGAGAGGTTCCCGATAGGCCTATTTGCAGGTTAGTGTGGGATAATATTCTTGGGCCCAAGTCATGGATTGGTATGGAACAATGTGGACCTGTGTGAGACAGGGGTCCCTGGAGTTTGGCCATCGGGCTCCCAGATCATTGGTGCAGTTCTGCAGATGAGTTAGCATCCCTAAGCAAAACCTTAGTGGGTCAGATAATTCTCACTAGGAATAAGCGTATACACAGGGCAGGCGAATATGAAATATGAAAGTGAAATAAATGAGTTCACACAAAATGTATTGTATGGGACCCTTGTCCAAGGGACAAGAGACAAATTTACTGTTCAGCTGATGGCATCTATAAGCACAGGCTCTCGAATGCAGGGTTTTATCAGGGAGAACAAAGAGTAGGAAAGCAGTACAATGAGGACCCAGGCCTAGAATTTATCTTTCAACTGACTGTCCTATAGGTGAGAAAGAGCCCTGCTGGAGGTTGGTGGTGGAAATATTTTTGGGTAAACAGAAAAACAGGTTTATCAAGAAACCAGGAGGAGAGAGGCAAAAATATTTATGATGTTTATCTAGTAGCTGAAAAATAGATTTTGGATGGGGAGGGGATGGAAATAATTGTTTACCGTCATGGAGCTAGACTCAGAAAAACAAGCTGCTGGCACCAGATTATACGAGTCACAAATAAACTAGCCAGTGGGGAACTTTTGGCAGACTTTGGTACTGACATTTCTTTGTAGGAAGGCCGAGGCTGGATTTCTATAGTGGCCAAATAAAGAAAATATAATGTCACAGCCATGTAGGAAGTATGACAGAATATTGCCAGTGATCCACGCAAAGGGTCAATGATAGACCTCTAAACGGGTCTTCTGGCAGATATTTCTTGGGAGAAAAAATTAGGCACTGCACCAGGAAAGCCAGAAGACACGTCTGGTGTGTGCACCCCTAAGTGGGAAGTAACAATAGGTCCTTTTTTTTTGTCACACCTTGCGCCAATGTATGGGCTATTTCTGGTTGTGAATTCAGAAATTGCTCTTTGCAGTCTCAGGGACCAAATGGGAAGGCGAGATTCGAATCACTGATCTGCATGCAAGGCACACGCCTTACATCCATGCTGTTTTTTGACTCCACGGTCCAATTATAAGGCAAAGAAATAAACAGTACCAAAGGAAAGAAAAGTTATTAATTTGATTGTAGCAAGGTAGGATTCAGAAGCTGTAATACATATAGCTAAATAGGTTAAAATAGTATGAAGAGTAGAGTATAAGTAATACCATCTTATGATAATCTAAATATAGGCTGGTTGCTGTAATATATAAAGATTGAGAATATATCCTGACACTGAGTAATTAGAACAAATAAATAAAGCACTATAAGTGAGAAAATTGTATGGAGAAGAAAAAATTGAAGTAAAACTAAAATTTTCTGTCCCTGTATAAGTATAGAAAAGTTAGAATTAGAGGAGAATTAAACAATAGAAAACCATAGCATATATAAGCAAATCTTGATAGGAAATAGAGGGGGAACTATTGGTATGCTGAATATACCCATAAGTACATATGAAAATTCTTTTTTACTAATTCCAATGAAGATAGTAAAATTATGTTCGTAGCTGCTTTAAACAAAGTTGGCTAAACAAGAAACATATACTCAGAAGAGTAAAAGGTGTTATTTTGTTTAAGAGTCTGTAAGTTGGGGCCCGGGAGATAGCATGGAGGTAAGGCATTTGCCTTTCATGCAAAAGGTCATCGGTTCAAATCCCGGTGCCCCATATGGTCCCCCGTGCCTGCCAGGAGCAATTTCTGAGCATGGAGCCAGGAGTAACCCCTGAGCACTGCCGGGTGTGACCCAAAAACCACAAAAAAAAAAAAAGAGTCTGTAAGTTCAGTCTTTAGATTTTTAAGATTGCAGTCTTAATTTTTATCTGTGAGTTTGACGTCATCTGTTTCTAGGCAGTCTCCAGGGGTTTCCAGTTGTGGAGTTTCTGTAGAAGTCACAGGAGTGGGGATTGAAATCAATAGCTGAAGTAAGCAGGGGGTTGAGTCTCAGAGCCTGTCTGTTTTTTCAGGGGGAGATTCATTTCAGGCAAAGACACTGTCCAGAGCCAGGCAGTTCCTGCGGGATTTTTCTGGACAACTGGAAAACTTAAGTTAAAAATTAGTGAAGGCATGATAGTTGTTTACTTTTGACTAGGTTCCAGAGAAACTGTTTTTAGACCTGTATTAAATTGAGAAGGCTTTAATTATTTGTAGGGGAAGCTATAGGCTTCCCTTCTAGGTGTAAACTTTAGAAGTTCTATAAAATAAAAGATATTATAAAGGGAGTGTGGGCAGAGAAACTTCATTATTTTTATGATGGTAAAAGAGCTGTAGTTGTATAAGAAAGGATGAAATTTTTTATCTTAAGTTGCAAGGGAATGCAATTGACTGGTTTGATTTTGCTGTTTTAATTTCTGGAAAAGATAGATTTATTAGTGTGATTTTCTGAACAGATACGGCTTCAGAGCTGCAAGTGTTCCTCTCCCTTTGGGAGGACAGAATTTTATTTGAAATGATAACACAAATTAAGTAAAAGCGACATAGCAGTAATTATCTTAAATTTGTTATGAAATAAGGTAAATTTTTATAGTCATAATATTTCAATGCATTTTATAAGCAAGTAAGTAAAGTAGTGGTGGTAGGTATAGCTATTTTTAGAGGCTAGAAATATAAGGAAAATAAAAGAAGCAAAAGTTTTTGACATAATAGCAATTTAAGTTGAATATAGTTATACATAGAATTGTAAAATAATCATTCTATACTTAAAAAACTGTTTGTTAGGGGCCGGGCGGTGGCGCTGGAGGTAAGGTGCCTGCCTTGCCTGCCTGTGCTAGTCTAGGATGGACCGTGGATCGATCCCCCGGTTTCCCATATGATTCCCCAAGCCAGGTGCGACTTTTGAGCGCATAGCCAGGAGTAACCCCTGAGTGTCACTGGGTGTGGCCCAAAAACCAAAAAAAAAAAAATGTTTGTTAAGAAAACTACATAATTGACATAACTGATTATATTGTATACATATTTATATAAAGGAGAGCATATTTATAGAAAAAATCGTAGAAAGAATAGAGAGAAAAATATTTTTTTTCTTGTTATTAAAATGAAAAGTAGCAAGCAAGATGTGAAAATTAATGTCAGTTACTTGTTAACTGGCATTTGTGTAAAGGCGCACTGCCAGTCTTAGGAAAAACTTGAATGCCGTGCTGGGAGAAAACGCAGCTGAATTATATTACAGCTATTTTCTCACTAAAATTTTTCGGGTAAGATTTTTCTGGGAAGGTAAAGTTAGATTAGTAGATGAATAAACTTTGTTACTTATGACCAGTTTATTATAATCAATAAGTGACTTTCACTTAAATTCTTTAAAAATGCATATAAAACAAATACAGAAAGTAGTTGCTAGTCACATGTTAACTTAAAATTTTATATACAGAGAACCAAAATTAAAATTGCATTTTAAACATAAATTTAGTAAGATTGGAGAAATTTTCCTTATTGAAGGCTGTAGAGTTATTTAGTTGACTTAAATTTGCAAGAGGGTTAATTTGAACTGCAGAGAGAGCATTCCTGTTTATGCATATTCAAACTAAGATAGCTATTATGTACTACAATAATTTTGGAGATGCAAAGAGGCAAAATTGTGTCAAATTTACTGAAGACACAGAGTAACAGTTAAATTTTAAAACTTGCAATTTAGTAATTTAGGTTATATTAAGTCATGTAGCTCCGAATTTTTTTTGTTTTGTTTTGTTTTGTTTTGTTTTTGGGTCACACCCGGCATCGCTCAGGGGTTACTCCTGACTCTATGCTCAGAAAGCGCTCCTGGAGGCTCAGAGAACCATATGGGATGCCAGGATTCGTACTGATGACTTTCTGCACAAAAGGCATATGCCTTACCCTCCATGCTATCTCTCCAACCCTGTTGCTCCGATTTTATGCACTGTAACATGAAGTTGAAAACATCTTAATATCCAATTACTAGAATTCTTATATATAAAACATTAGATTATTTTCAATATAGAAACAATAATTCAGTTTGAGCATTCACTATCATAAATCCACTATTTATTATGTAAACAATTACACTTATTTTAACCTTTCAGGACCACATTTATATTGATAGCCAAAAGCTACTATAGATAATAACAATTATTTTAGTAAAGAATGTAAATTCACTTCACTGGTTATACACAATAAATGTGCCCAGTGGGAGAGGAGGTAGGTTTTTGAATTAAAGTAGTCATAGTGTTTGAAAATAATTTTGCACTAATAGACTGACATGTCAATCGCCTGCTTAATTAATTAGCTTTAATGCCAGGTTACTACAAGAATTAGAGTTTTAGAGTTTGTGGACAAGTCCCCTTTTACCAAATAAAGTACTAAAATTTGGTGAAATTTTTGTGAATTACACCTCCACTAGATTAAGACCAGTGCTGACAGGTGGTATATGCCAGCTATTAAGTTAACATTTTAGAACTTATATTAAGGCTCAAAGATGGAAATGATGAAAATCACTCTTGTTTCAAAAATAATATTAATACAGGTAATTAAATGTGAGATGTTTACTAAAGACAATCAAAACTCGTTTTTAGACGTATCATTATTTAGGATGACAGTAAAGAATTATTACAATTAGATAGCATTTTATATATTATTTTGACCAGTAGTAATATCATGCTGTAATAAAATTATATGACCAAGATTACGTTTGAAACTGTCAATAAAATTAAGTTGTTAAAATATCATGCATGCACAAAATTAGTAATATTATATGAAATGGTTAAAAGTAATTAACTGCAACATTATTTGACAATTTTGATTTATTAAAAACTTTAATAGAAAGTAAGAGAAATTTGGAAACCTTAAGAAACCCAGACCTTATTTTGTTAACCAATGGTTTTTATGGGGGGATGCCTTCCCCCTCAGGGGACCTAGAAAAAGTTGGATTCAAAGGGCCAACACATTTTTTTTCTCTTTGTTTTTTTCTGAGGCCAGGTTTGACCTAGGAAAAGCTGTTTTATCAAAGCTTATACATTTGTAATATACTTAGTTATATTAAAAGCACTCACTGTTTCAACACACGATTTCAAACATACAATCTAAATGAACATTCAAACAAACTTTTAGATTCATACAGCACATAAATTGACAAACAATATGATGAGTTACAGGTAAAACATGAGAGATGAGAAAAATTGTGGGAAAGTTTTTGGACGTCTCCAAATTTTCCCGCCAGATCTTTGCTGGCTACTATTAGAAAAAAAATTTTTAGGAAAAGAAAGCCTTTTCAGAAGAAATAGAAGAACTGGCTCTAGTTAAAAGGTAGTTTTTGAAGAGAAATAGAAGTGAAGTGCATTAGTTTATTTTTTCAGATTCTTAGTTGGTATATTTCTATATTTTTTGCATCAGGTATGACATGTAATTTCTGATAGATACACACATTTTTATTATTTTTAAAGTACATTTGAGCAGAGACTTATAGTAAAATTTTACTCATTATTAGATATGCAAGATGTTAGTAATCATGATATTTAGACACATTTTTTAGTATATCTTTTCCCCATAAGGTATATGGTAAGTGAGGTAGAATATAGGGTTGGAAAGTTCCTTTGCTTACACCATCATCCCAAGTTAGAATAATTGCACTTTTAGCAACACTGTTAGCCAATCCTAGACCCATCAAAGGAGATGAACCATGTTCAACAGCCAATGAGTAGGGCCAATCCTTTCCAGCAATACAGGAAAAGTCTGTACAAGAGACCTAGTATGTTCTTATCCTGAATCTTTATAGATATTAAAGGCTTTTTACTTTGTGGTTCTTTATTTCTGTAAGGCAAAAGTTGCCCTGAGCCATTCTCATATTTCTCAAACATTAGAGGAGAGCAAGAATCAGCAGCATCAGTAGATGCAGTATATGGACTGGTTGGTTCTAAAAAATTTTTAATTCTTTGCACAGGAGAAGCAGCAGCCAAGGCCAATATAGATTCATTTTTTCAAGGCTTTATTCTCCGGTTCTGAGTCTAATTCATAGTTCTACCCATTTTTAGATTCTTTTACAGAAGTTGTAATCTCAGAAGGCCCTGATCTTCTAATTTTGTCTTTTGAGCCATAGGTTTTAATTTTGGTCTATCAAATTAGTAAGATAACTAATTCGTGTCCATACAGAAGAAGAGATTTCCTGATGGGCGTCATGCGACTCCAGAATGCCCTGGTCCATCTGCAACCTAAAGATCAGGGATTAACTTTATGTATAGCAACCTGAATAAATTATTGCAATTGTTATTAAATTAACATAGTATAAACTTGTACCTTAAAACAGTAGGAAAATCTGTTTACCCTCTCATCTTAAAACCTGGTGTTGTCCAGGGAATCCTAGGTATTCTGACGAGGTTCCTGCTTCGTGCACCTAAAATAAGGATGAAAGAGAAAAAAAGGAATAGAAAAAGGGGAGAGACAGCTCTCTTAAACAGCCCCCAAACGGGGGGGGGGGGGGCACCATTCTGCTGCAGACGAGTTAGCATCCCTAAGCAAAGCCTTAGTGGGTCAGATAATTCTCACTAGGAATAAGCGGGTACACAAGGCAGACAAATATGAAATATGAAAATGAAATGAGACCACACAAAATGCATTATTTGGGGACCCTCGTCCAAGGGATGAGAGACAAATGTACTGTTCAGCTGATGACATTTATAAGCACAGGCTCTCGAATGCAGGGTGTCATCAGGGAGAACAAAGAGGAGAGCAGTGCAGTGAGGAACCAGGCCTAGAATTTACCTATCAACTTACCGTCCTATAGGTGAGAAAGAGCCTTGCTGGAGACTGGTTGTGGAAATGTTTTTGGGTAATCAGAAAAACAGGTTTATCAAGAAACCAGGAGAAGAGGTAGATACTCTTGATTGCTCTCTGGACCATTCAGAAATAAATTTTGTCTGTAGTTTTATAAACTACTCGTGCGTGAGCTAGCACAAAGTACAAAGCTTATGTGAATTTTGCCAACCTCCCACAATCTTCCCAACCTCTTGCATTTTGTTAGCTGATATATTCCCTAAAAATAATGTGAATTTCACCAAGTCACGTTGCTGCTTTCAACCGCATTTCACTCAATCTATTTCTTGTATTTTAATTTTTTTAGTTAAGCATCCTCATTAAAAAAATGACCTTAGTTGGTCTTCACTAATTGAATGTTCACCTCCTTACTCTATGCAACTTTCCTATGACCCATAACCCCTATATCTCTCCCTAATTTCCTGGATTTCTATGGCAGGCACTCTGCTTTTTCACTGTTCTTTGTAGCATGGTTTATATCATGTGCTGGTTCTCCTGGTCCTCCTGTCTGTTATCCCTGGGTATTATTACCAAATTGCCTTTTATTTTTTATATCCCATTGATATGTTTGATAATTTTATGTCTATCCCTATCTTCTGATTCATAATAAGAGCAAAATATGTCATTTCATAAATAAGCAAATTTCATGAGACGCTTCATATTTACTACAGAGTATTTTTTTTATTCTTTATTTATTTGTTTTTTGGGATGGTCAACCTGGCCGCATTCAGGGGTTACTGGCTATATGCTATGAAATGGCTCCTGGCAGGCTCAGGGTTTCATATTGGATTCCAGGATTCGAATTCTGTTCTTCTGTATGAAGGGCAAACACCCTACCTCCATCTCTGTCCCCAATTTTTTTTATATTTTTAACTGAAACTCAATTACAGACATGTTTATAATCATGGTGATTAAACAAAGACACTTTCATAGGAAAAGATAGTAAAAATAAATCTTCGGTATTTTCCCTTATTTTCTCTCTTTTTCTTCTTTTTCTTACTCTTATTCTTCTTCCTCATCTTCTGCTCTTTTTTGTTTTGTTTTGTTTTATTATTTTTGGGTTTTTGGGACCACACCCGTTTGATGCTCAGGGGTTACTCCTGGCTAAGCACTCAGAAATTGCCCCTGGTTTGTGGGGGGGGGGGACTATATTGGACACCGGAGGATCAAACCACGGTCACGATCTTTCCTTGGCTAGCGCTTGCAAGGCAGACACCTTACCTTTTGGGCCACCCCGGCGATGCTTAGCTATCTGCTCAGACACACATCCAAGCTGGGGCGGGGTGGGGGGGGGGCATATGGGACACCGGGATTCGAACCAATCACCTTAGGTCCTGAGTTGGCAAGGCAAACACCGCTGTGCTATCTCTATGGACCTTGTTTTTCTTTTTTTTTGTTTATATTTTGTCTTCTATTTCTTTTTTATCATAAAATTATGGAATGATTCATGAATTTGCGTGTCATCCTTGCACAGGGGCCATGCTAAACTTCTCTTTATCATTCTTATTTTACTATATGTGCTGCCAAAGTGAGCACTCCCTTCCTCTTTTCCCTCGTTTTCTTTCTCTTCCTCTTTATTTTCTACTTTTCTTCCTCCTTCCTCTTTTCTAGTCGTTTTCTTCACTTCTTTCCCTTCTTTTTCTTCTATTTCTTCCTTTTCTTCCTCTTCTCCACTTATTTCCTTTCTCTACTTTTTTCCTCTTATGCTTCCCTTTCTTCTCACATGTCCTGCTACTCTTCTTAATATTCCCTTCCTGAGTCTTTGGAACTCCAAAGATTCCAATGTTGTTACTGTTGAATTTATCAAAGACTTCTATTTTTTCTGTTCACATTTATTTAGTAGTTTCTTCATTGTCTGGGTTTTGCTTTAAGGTTCTTCTCCAATGTCTTCTGCTCTATGGACTTGTTCTGCATCTCATCCTCTGTCTTATTGACCCTCACCTCAGTTGCTGTTACTCCTTTGGAGAGGCTTTTCATTGAGGTGTTCATTTCATCTACTGAGTTTTTCAGATGTCTTATTTTCAGTTGTAAGTCTGTCATTATGATCTGTTCAGATTGATCTATGCTTGCTTTGAGTTCTTTGAGCATCCTCCATATTAATGCTTTAAACTACTTACCCTAGAGGTTTTTCTGTTTATCTTCATTTTATATGCGTGATGTTTCAAGCATTGTTTCCTCATCAAAGCACTTGTATAGTGGTTTTTATTATCTGCTGTTCTGGGTTCGTGGGTTAGAAGTTGCACTCTCCTCTGGCTCCACCTTATTGGTTAGGGCCCTTATCAGGTTTGGGCCCTGGAGTTTATGTTCGATGGCATCTTCCTGGCTGTCTTAGGCAGAAAAGCACGCAGAGAACAAGGCATCTTTTTTGTAATAATGACTCTGGAACCAATCACAAGGCAGGGGTCAGCACCCACCTTATTGGGTGGGGTCCTTAATAGGTTTGGGCACTTGAGATTATGGCTTTTTCTTGGCTGAATCGGGCAGAATAGCAGACAGCAAGCAAGGTAGCAGTGTTTTATAATGTCTCTCCGTTAAAGGAGCCTGGAGGTTGTTTTTGATGACATCTTATTGACTGTCTTGGGCAGAAAAGTATTCTAATCTTCCAAGTATTCTAATCTGTAAATGTACCACAGTTTCCTTAGCTACTCATCCATTATATAGCACCTGAGTCATTTCCAGATTCTGGTTATTGTAAATAGTGCTGCAATAAACTTAGGGACGTCTAGGGCATTTTTGTACTGTTACTGTATTCCTGTGTCAGTCCTTAGGAGTGGTATTGCTGGATCATATTGACGCTAAATTCCAAGGTTTTTTTTTTTATTTAAGGAATAACCACTTTATTTTACAGAAAGCCTGGACTAGTTGGCATTCCAACCAGCAGTGATAGGGAGAGTTCTTTTTTCCCCTCATCTAGGGCAGCACTGGGTATTCTCAGAACATACTTGAGATGCAGAGCTTGTGATGGCCCCCAGTTATGCTGGATGATCATGTATTCTGAATCTAACCTGCATGCAGAATTGTCTCTTCCACCATTTTAATTGTGTAGTGTGATTAGTTTGCATCCAGCAGGCGTATTAGGATCACATCATCCAGTGCTCAGGGGATGAAACTAGGAAAATGTCTCATGAATTGTGATTCAGATCTTAAATGTGACTTTGGTGTTTTTTGGAGAGAGAGAGACAGAGAGAGAGACAGAGAGAGAGAGAGAAGAAGAAGGAGGAGGAGGAGGAGGAGAGGAGAGGAGAGGAGAGGAGAGAGAGAGAGACAGATTAGGCTACAATTATTGATATTTAGGGAAAACTCTTAGATCTTTGCTCAGGACCACTGCTGACCTTGTTTATGGATCAGATGCAATTTTAGAAATTGAATTGGGATTGACCACAGGCCATAATTTCACCAGAAAAATAGTACTATGCCTATAGGCATTAAATATGACATTGTAGTCTGCAAGACTATAATTTAAGTATATTTACGTGTAATCTCTTTAAGCATAACCAAACATACCTTCATTGGTACTACTCCAAGCGAAGTTATTCCTCTCAACATTGATACCTTTCACCTTACATGAAGTTACTGAAGATGAGATGATATTATGAATTTAGGTGTCACTACATTAAAGGAGAGTAAAATCAGCATAGCTTTATATGATTTCAGAGTGCTTTTATGAAAATCTTACAATCTTATATCAGAAAGTTGAAGGATAGTACAGAGGGTAGGGTGTTTACATTTTTTGCCTCCACACAAGTTCACTCGGGAAAGCTAAATGGTCTTTCAAAGCTTACCAAGTGTACTACGAGCTCAGTTAAAAATGTGGAGTAACCCAGAATCTCAGAATATTTTGGTTATGAAACTTGTTAATTTTTCAAGATATATTAAAGGTATATAGAAGAAAAAACAAACTTTGTAGAGACCAGAGGCATAATACAACATTTTATACAATTGTCTAAGAATGCAGAAGTGATCCCAGATCCCAGAGCGAGGAGAAAGTTGTACACACCTCTGTGTATAGATGCAAATTCCAAAGAAAAACATTAACCATTTAGAACCATGAAGTTTTATCTTGCTTTGACTACAAAATAAGGAAGGGTAGGAGAACAGAATTCAGCAGGAGATAAAGCTGTGGTCCAGACAACCTTCTTAACTCTTCTCTGACCAAAATCTTCCTCTTTCACAGGACTAAAGCCAGAAATCCACCCATGTTCCTTCTACTTACTGGCCTTCTCCAAACAGAACTTCCTCTATCATCACTTGAAACGAAGTCATCCCTTTCGGATCCTCCCAGGAACATCTCCAGGAAAGCAAAGTCTATCAGACAATTCCTATCCACATAATCAGAACCAACAATGGCAACAACATTCTAATCCTTATTATTGCAAACCTAGGAATACCATACCTGAAAGTCAAAAGCATACAGAAATCTCCTTACATTTGCATAATAATATGAGGCATAAAATAGTGTCAACAACCTTATCTAGACCGTGTTTTAGTCAAATAGGGTGCTCTAATGAATGTGAGACTTCAAATGAGGAAAAAACTAACACATGGCATAAAGGAAATCCAGAGAGCACAGGTAGAGTAGATCAAGGATTAGAAATGCCAAGGATTTTCGGAGACAACACTGCCAGGGCTGGGAAAGGTTTCTCTGACGTATCAAAGGTCACACACACACGGGAGAAGTCCCATATTTGCAACGAATGTGGAAGATGCTTTAGTCGCAGCTCACATCTCATCAGACACCAGAGGACACACACACAAGAGATGCCCCATATTTGCAAGGAATGTGGGCAATGCTTCTGTGATAAATCAAATCTCATCAGACACCAGAGGATACACACTGGAGAGAAGCCCCATGTTTGCAGAGACTGTGGACGATGCTTTCGTGAGAGGTCATATCTCACCATACACCAGAGGGCACACACAGGGGAGAAGCCACATGTTTGTGGGCAGTGTGGGCGAGGCTTCTTTGATAGGTCAACTCTCATCAAACACCAGAGGACACACACAGGAGAGAAGCCCTATGTTTGCAGTGACTGTGGGCAATGCTTTAGTCAGAGGTCACCACTCATCATACACCAAAGGACACACACAGGAGAGAAGCCCCATGTTTGCAGGGAGTGTGGGCAAGGCTTCAGTCGAAGTTCAACTCTCATCAGACACCAAAGGACACACACTGGAGAGAAGCCCCATGTTTGTGAAGACTGTGGGCGGTGCTTTAGTCTCAGGTCAAGTTTCATTACACACAAGAGGATACACACAGGGGAGAAGCCCCATGTTTGCACAGACTGTGGGCGGTGTTTCAGTCGGAGGTCACTGCTTATCAGACACCAAAGAACACACACAGGGGAGAAACTCCATTTTTATACGGAGTGTGGACAAGGCTTCAGTCAGAGATATAGTCTCATCACACACCAGAGGACACACACAGGAGAGAAGCCCTATGTAGGGAATGTGGACGAGGATTCACTGACAGGACAACTCTCTTCAGACACCAAAGGACACACGCAAATTAGAAGCCCCATGTGTGTATGGAGTGTGGACCTCTTCGGTAAGAGGTCAAATCTCATCAATCATAGACCAATGTTGGAAGCAAATATGACTAATGAACAGGAAATAGCATCAAAATTCACAGAAGAAAATGCAGCAGACACAAATAACATAACTTAAGAAATTGGCCAGGGAAATGCTCAAACATCTAACTTCATATTTTATAATGTGAACTAATAAGCTTTGCCTCTGTATAGTTCTGATCTCTAATATTCCTCCCTTCATGCTGAAATCGAATGGTCAGAAAACTCATACTATCACAATTCAAAAATAAGTCTGTCCTGATAAAGTTTCTATTCAAGATCACTTTGGTCTCATTAATGAAATGATTTCTACATTCAGGTAGATATATCTCATATTGAAGATGAAGATATGTGGGGCTAGAGCAAGCAGTAAGGCATGTCCCTTGCCCACACTAGCCTAAGACTGACTGATGTTTTGATGCCCCAGCATCCCCTATGGTCCCCAAGCCAGGACAAATTTCTGTGCACATAGCCAAGAGTAACCCCTGAGAGTCAGCAGGTGTGGTCCAAAAAAACAAAAAAAAAAGGATGAAGTTGGGGCCAGAGAGATAGCATGGAGATAACGTGTTTGCCTTGCGTGCAGATGGATGATGGTTCGAATCCTGGCATTCCTTATGGTCCCCCAAACCTGCTTGGAGTAATTTCTGAGTGTAGAGCCATGAGTAACCAGTGAGCAATGCCTGGTGTTACTCGACACAAAATAAAAAAAGAAACCAAAAAAAGATGAATTTATGTAAAATAACATCTTTCCTTGTGTGTATTTGATTGTGTTTTTCTTTGGGATAACACCTAGCAGTTTCCATCACAGCTTTCTGCTACTTAGAAGTAGAATTCTTGTATGTGGGAATTAGTCAACCTGTTATCCCCTTCACCATGTGTACATGACTGTGTGCATCATTGTTTGCTTCCAAAGTTGCATCTCCAATGACCTTATTTGTGTCATTCCACTTGATAATTTTGTTTGTTTTTTAGAATCACAACCAGTGATTCTCAGGGGCTACTTTTGGCTATGAATCAGAAATCTCTCCTGGCTTAGGGGAGCTTAAGGGACACTGGGGAATTGAGGAGGGCGGGCAGATATCTGGCTTCTGGGTCCGTCTCTGATTCTGGAGACCAGCCCTTGCCAGGTATGGGACTTGGAGAGGCCCCAAGCCTTAGGCCTTCTCCCTAACTTGGGGGTGCTGGTAGGCTTGGCAGGCCCCCAGCCGTCCCCCCGTTTTCTCCCCTGGACTCCAGGCCTTCCCTGGGTGGACTCTAGTGACCCTCTAGCTTTCTTCCTTCTCCCTACACTAGGGGAGAGGCTCAGGGGTGGAAGGTTGGCCAATGTAGCACTGGTGTATGTTGGGGCTGTCACTGACATTTTCTCATTAGTCTCCATTTTGAAAAACAGTATATGTACTGTGACCTTGACACTGCCCTACAAAGCTCATTTCTAATCCTTTACTGCCTCAGTACTAGCTGTTATTTGCCCCATTTACTTATTTTGCCTTCAACACTGTACAGCTCAATCACAGACCAAAACTTTCACTGAATTTAACACCCCACCCAACTATTTCAAAATTTCCCCTCTATATATTTCTTTTCTCTGTCCTCTTTGTTATTTTATTTAAATAAGAATGTCTGTAGAAGTGTCCCTCCATTTAAAGTTTATGTTAGAACCAAGTCAAGGGGATTGTTGGTGTTGTTGTCGTGTTTCCATAGGCACCACCATGCCAGGTGGCATTGTTCTTCCTTTGCATAGCCACATTAAAATGGGAAATTATATACAAACACATTCTTATGTAATAAAGATGGGTGTTGGTTACCATTGACCTGACAGTGGCCATTTTTACTTCGGCCTCTCTGCCATTTTTCTGCTTTGCAGTTGCAAAGTACCTAAGTGTGGTTTCACTACAAAGCCCCTGAGTTATCATGAAACAGGTGGCCACAATAAAGTAATTTTATAACTTTTTGGCCCAGCGGAGAAGGACACAGCTTGTTACCACTCCCAGCCCACATGCTTGAGTTAATTAGGTATACATTATTGTCCCGTGCAACATTGTTTTACAAAGTTATTTCTTGCTCTACCATAAATCTGTTAGGAGCTCAAGTATGTGGTCAAGCAGATCCTCCTTAGGGTCACAGGGTGTTACCATGGAAACTGCTAATCTATTTGACTTACAAGAATGTCCTGACCCCTACCCCACTGCCCACTTTCCATATTTGGAAGATGATGTTACCTTTGTTTCACCCAACCTGTGCTGTGTTTATACCATATTTGGAATAATCAAGTGCCCTAGGCACCAAAAGAATGATTGCCATTCCCTTTGCCTGCCCTTTCTACCTTGTCTTTATAAGCAGAAGCACCTCTCATTAAAGATTTGCCTTTGATCGGTCTCTTCCGTCTTGGATCTGTTATTCCTTAACCTCTTTGATTTCTTACAGGTGTGGTGTAATCCAAACCCCGCAAGATAAAGGTGTGGCTGTCCGTGAACCTCTCATCTACTCCCCGCTGGCCGGGCCCCTTCGGGGGGCTTCAGGACACCCGCAGATGGGAACACACAAATTTCATAATGTAGTGGGACCTTACACACTGAATATTGTTGTAAAGGCCTGGCTCAGGCCACAGAAGAACAAGCATTATCCATTTACCCCTAAACCAGAGATGCTATCTACAAAGCAACTACGGTCCTGTACTAAATCACCTGAAAGCAATCTATCAGGGAAGACCCTACCACAGCTCTCGAATATACCTATTCAACAGAGACTTCCTTTAAAACCGAGAGTACTTAACAACTACTTGCTTTCATGACTGAGCTCTCTGTATCACCCTCTAATTATGAGTGAACCTAAAGGATGCTCCTCATCATCCTGACTTTGAGGATATGGGCATATTCCAGGATCTTTGGCTACAGAAACCTGACACCAACAGTGACTGTGAAAAATAAAATATTGGCAATACAAACAATGACTTGGGTTGAACAACCTAGTATGCCTGGAGTTGGTCTTATGCCAAAAAACTTCAGGGATAATGTCTCCTTGTATTTAGGCCAAGGATTTTCCTTTCCACGTTCCCTATATTTTGCTGAGCCTTTTCTTTTTAAGACTCCTTTGGTCCTTGGTGATGCTTGCATTTATTCCTAGCTTTCTTTCAGTGCTCACTCCTTGAGGGCCTCAGAGAATTGAGTCACTATAGAGTTGTGA
>PVKC010019879.1:0-18897 GCA_004027635.1 Crocidura indochinensis
ACTGACCTGGGTTGGATCCTGGCACCACATATGTTCCTTCAAGTCCTTTCAAGAGTGATCCCTGAGCACAGAGCCAAGAATAAATCCTGAGCACAGTCAGATGTGTCCCAAAATGAAACCAAATATCAACTTGAAAAGAGGAAGAAGAAATACCATGGGAGGACTGGACTGTGAGCTGGGGAGTGGGGTTAGGTTTGTGCAGACTGGAAGCAGAGACAAGGAGACCTACATAGAAAAAAAACTGATCCAGGCAGAGGGAGCAGCAGGTGCAAAGATCCTGAGATAGGAACAAGTGAGAATGCTCAGGAGGCCTCAGCTCTGAAGCAGAGTGTAGTTGGGAGGGTGCAAGTGGGGGGTGGGCATGAGGAGAAAAGGAGGTTAGAAGATGACAAGGATAGGTCAGGACACTGCAGGCCTTGGCCAGGCTGCCACTATACTGGAAGAACACAGGAACCATTAGAGGACAAATGTGGCCCCAACCAAGTGGGCTGCTGTGTTGGGGCCAGAATGAGGCTGTGGAGTATGGCAGGAGATCAGACAGAAGCCCATAGACCCATGAAGAGGGCCACTGTGGGCTCAGCATGAGCTCAACTGGAACTGTGGCTGGCGCTACAATAGAAGGGTGAGGGATGAGAGAGAAGTGACAAGAGGGGCTGTGTTAGCTAAGCATGGGGTGGGACGTCTGAAGACTCAAGCCTTTGGCAAGTGCAGAAACTATGGCGCTGGTGCTATTCCCTGAGGATGTGGCTAAGCAGTGTGGAGGCTGAGTTTTGAACATGGTATATCGAGAGCTCTCTTATCCGCAGCCACAAGGGCAAGTGCCCATTGACCCTCTGAGCTGGAGTCCAGAAGCCAATTGAGAGCTGGAGACAAGAAGTTGCGTGTGGCCAGCAGGGATGGAGTTGTTGGCTGTAGTTGATCTGGATCCTCCACGTGGGACTCAGGAGGCCTGGAGGTCACTACAGAGACACTCAGCCACTGGACAGGACACTGTATTTGCTCAAGCCAGTGGCCATCTCGGCATGGATCTGGTAGCTGGAGACCAGAAGGGCCACAGTTTAACATACAGTTCAGGGCCATAGTGTCAAGGGTCGAGTCTGGGACCCTGTAAGCTTGCTTGCATGGGCCCAAACTGTCTTTCCTGCCTGGCCAAGTAACTAAAATTCAAAGCAGTATATGGACTGAGCTCCTGAATGAATGCAGAGAACTACCTAGAGCTAGAAGACTGCTCCATCAGTCTCAGCATCACCACAACTCTGCGCTTCCATTCCCTCCTCCTGGGGACCCTCCTAGAGATGGCCCTTCCCACTACACCCTGATCAGCTCTGCTCACCACAGCTTGCTAGCAGGCTGGCTCAGGCTCTCAAAGCACACCTTTGTTCAGGCCTGAGATAAAGGAGACCATGTGAAAGACTCGGGCACCCAGCCGCCCGCCTGCCCAGCTGGGCAGATGCCAGTCTCCCTGATAAGAGAGTAGCAGAAGAGAAGAGTGACCCCAACATAGTTCTGTATGTGCCCCCTGCCCTGTGCACACGGTAAGGGCTTCAGAAATGTGTGTGTGGCACTAATTGCCTCTTGAGCTGACTTTGCTGCCCACATGTTTGGTGTTGCTTCTGACTCTGAGCCCAAATGAAGGTCACAGTCTTCCCTATGGCTTCAAGGGGCTCTTGCTCTATTTGTAGATGCCCCCAGCCAGGGCAGTGGGGTAATTGAATGCACCCAGGCCCTTGTGCCTCATCCCACAACTACAGACTGGAAGGAGAATCCAACTGTGGCAGGCTCCGTCCTCCACCTGGCGTCTCTCTTAACATCATGGCCTGCTGACTTCGCAGGGTGACAAGTATCTTTGTGCTGAGCCCCCCTTCCCAGCCCCTCCCTCTTCCCCGTGTTCAAACTCTCTAGCACAAAGGGGCCATTGAGAAGCAGGCGGTGGGATGCTGCCTTTGATCTGGGGTTCTAATAACGTGTGTATGTTTGCGTCCCAAAACAATGCAGGGGCCTGGCTGGCTGGCTGGTTGGGGAGGAAGAGCGCCAGCCCCGTGGGAGGGTCACAATGAAGACTTGTCACTAGCCAGGCCTGTTGGCTGCACTTCAGGGGGCAGGGGGATGGAGGGACCCTGTAGTCAGACCCTGATAAAAGCACCATCAAAGTTGTCGTAGACCTAGAAACCAGAGAGATATGGACCCCCATCAAATTTCATAGGGGGAAACAAAGGGACTGGAACCAGGTAGACCTAGAGGCCTCTGCCCAGCCTACAGGGACTACTGTGGCTCAAGCCTGCTGCCAACCAGGGGCACCAAGTAACCAGGTGCTTTGATTTTCAGGAGTGTTTCGGGTAGAAGTTGGGCTCAGTGTCCTGGCACCACGAAGCTTCCTGAGCACTTGTGGGTGCAGCTCCTGGGGCCCCAGTCTTGCTGGGGAGGCCGAGAAAATTATAGTAAATCTATCAGAAGTAGCTGAAAGCCCGTTTCTAGGTGAGATCTCCAAATACTATGTTTGTTTCTTTACTTTTTGGGTTTTGTGCTAGGAAGGAGTCACACCTGGCTGTGCTCAGGAGCAGCTCCTGCTCAGTGCTCCAGGGTGGCTCCTAGTGGGCTCGAAGGACCATGCAAGAGCTGGGAGAGGAGCCAGCACTCCTGGTGTGTTCCAGCCCACTGAGCTCTTTCCAATCACAGATGTCCACATTTTAAAATATTGGAAACTAAATTTTTTAAAGTGCTAGTCATGGGGCCAGAACAATAGTATAGTGAGTAGGACATTTGCCTTTCATGCAGCCAAGCTGGGTTTGATCCCTGGCTTCCCATATGGTCTCCCAAGCATTGCCAAGAGTAATTTTTGGTTACTGCTGGGTGTGGCCCCAAACTAAATGAAACAGAAGAAGAAAGAAAAGTTCCTCCCTTTTCCCAGACTATCTGTCTTATGAATGTCTGAAGCAGAACATTAAGACTTTCTACTTCCTACATTTGCCCTGTTTTCTTTCATGTGAGTGTGGGTCATAGTTGAGATATTATGGAAACACACCTGAAACAAGCCAGAGGATTTTCCTCCTTCCTCCCCTGCTCCAGGTGACTGGGGTACCTGGAGCTACCTCCTCTGGGTAAAGATTCCTCCATCACTGCTATGGTCTCTCCAGGGGGTGTGTGTGAGAGAGGAAAGCTGTTTACTGCAAAGCATCCCAGACTAGCAAAAGGTGGAGTGAGGACTGAGCCTGGACCTCCACTCCAACCCCACGGCCCTTCCCTAAACCCACAGCATTTCTCTTTCTAAGAGAATGCTGTTAGGGGCCTGAAGGATACTCTGGCCACCCAGAGAACCACTGACTCTAGAGGATTCCCATCCTGAGCATCCTGAACATCCTGAGATGCTCCCAGGCATCAACCTAAAACTGGAAATAGGACAAACAGCGATTATGTGCTTAAAGGGGTTAAAGAGAGTGCTACTCAGAGCCAAGGTCCCATATTCAGTTCTACTTCTGTTTGTTGGTTCAGGGCTATGTTTTTGTTTTTTTGGGTCATACCCAAAAGTGCTCTGGGCATCATGCTTGGGAGCCATGTGGTACTAAAAACTATACCCAGGGCTCCCTTCCCACAGAACAGATACACTGCTGCCCCCTTGGAGCCACATACCAGACCTCTCAACACTGCTTTAATGCACATGTAACATTCTGGATGTTTCTAACTCCAGGTAAAAATAATTCAAATAGTCACCTTTTTATAACACAAAAAGATCATTTTTCTGTTTGTTTGTTTTTTTTTTAATCAATAACCACCTGCTGATATCACAAAACCCAATGTTGGGAAGTTCAAGCTTCCTATGAGATCACACTCACCCCCCCCCCAAGCCTCCTTTCATCCCTCCTATGTCTCCACTTGGGTAGCACTTGTCCTGCAGTCACAGTGGAAATGTGATTTCCCTTACTCAGACAGTTTTCCCCATTTCATACCCACCTGGAACCTGGGGAGGACTCATCTTCTACCCACTGATTCAATAGGAACCACTTCTCACCTGCTTTCCCCACCTCTCCCCTCCCCCAAAAGATTCTGGAAGGAGCTTTGAAAATCACAGGGAAAGAGGCCTGAGTTTTGGGGGATGTATGCAGGATGCACAGGTCGATTGGGATAGTCCTGTCTGCTTTGAGGTTGAGGTTGAGGTCTGCTGAAGACTAGTCCCAAACAAACACTGACCTGATAACCAAACACTAACTGATAACTGCATGTGGCCTGGGGACCCTGGGTAGTGACAGACCTCTGTATAGACCACCCTATTTACCTCACACAGATGCTAGGTCTCAAGTGGCTTATGGGAGGGTGTTGCAGGCCTTCCCACAGCAATAAGCCAGACAGCACCACACCAGATAAGAAAAACTCAAGGCCAAGGAGATAGATACACAATACTTGTCATGAGCTCCTGTATCAGATATGCTGGGCACAGAGTCTGGCAAATGGCAAATGGCAGGCCTGCCAAGTATTCCACCATCAAGGAGCCCTCATGCTTATTTATTATCAAAGCACACCCAAAATAACATTTTTCCTTGGAATTTTTCAGTTGTGATTACGTCTGAACTCAACTGAAAGTGGTCAAAAGCCAAAAGCACCATTGTGGACTCAAGTATATAGATGTTGCAAGGCAGACCATGAGTATCTTCATATTTATGACCTATAATCTGGTGTTAGGAGTGATAAAAAAGTTTTTTTTCCAACTAGGGGAGAAAAATCTTACAGAAGGCCTCTGATCCTTGGATGACATGCTACTTACTTTTTTATATTTTGTTTGTTAGTTTTAGGGCCACACCCAGCACTCCTGACTCTGTACTCAGAAATTGCTCCTGGCAGACTCAGGGGACCATATGAAATGCTATAGATCGAATCTGGGTCAGCTACATGCAAGGCAAACGCCCTACCCATTGTGCTCCGACCACAACACATGCTCCTTCACTATAGCAGTTTGGTGCATTCACCTTGAGAATTTGCACAACACAGTGGTGATTACATAGAATTAATGGGCTCTATCACCCCAATCATAGTTTTGGATAGTAAGACATCAGAAGGAGGACAGAAAAAAGAGGGGTACTTTCTTTCTTTTCTGCATAAGCTAGAGAGCCAGCCTAACTCCACCCTCTAATGCACAGAAGTCAAAATCTGTAAGAGAAGTTGGATGGAAAAGTGAAGCTCAGATCTGTGGAAAGACTTGTCCAAGGTCACATGATCTATAAGTGAGAGCCCTGACATTCTGACTTCATAATTTAGTTTTTTTTTCTTTTTTCATCCAATCCCTGTAGGCCTGGCAATGCAGAAGATGACAAAGACCACACACAGTCCCATATGTCTTCCCTGCTGAATCAGCTGCTTGCCTGCCTACCCAGCCACCTCCAGAACCCAGCCTGGGTGTTTTGACTTGGGTAACCTTGAGCTCTTGAAATTGGCCCCTGGGAAAGTAAAAGCGAAGATTGCAGAAACTTAAGCAAGCTGTGAGAAATATTAGCAAAAATCCTTGTATCTGAAATGCTGTGACATGGAGACCAGAAGCTTCATCTGCGGGAGAGCTGGTAGCTGAAAGAGATGGGGGGGAAATATCTTAGTGTTAAAGGAAGAGAAAGATTTGTGATGTCCTACCTGGACCAAATGGTGGCCAGCTCTCTAGGTCTGGTTAGGATGTGCAAGAAGGCAGAATGGTGGTTCTCTCCCATTGAGTAGAACCATATGATGTCCTTTGCTAGGCAACTCGGCATCTCCATAAAGAAAGGGGGTATTGTCCTCAAAACTGACCATCCAGACCAGCTGGCAGAACTGAGAACAGGCCAGTGCTATTCTCAGGGGGAGAATTCAGTTTCCGGAGATAGCTATAACAAGGTCATCAGAGGTCAATCCCCAACCACTCACAGATATCTTTCTCTGACTGTAACATCCTTTTACTCCCGGGATTATCCAGGAGGTCTATGATCTATGAGAATTTAATGGTTGATGAGAGCCCTGTTCACGTACCCAGATCATGCCTTCTGGAGTAATTGTAGACACTGTAAGGGGCTAGTCACACTGCCCTCCCAGAGACCAGATTCAACATATGATAGAGAGGGGCACACTAGAACCCCAGAGCTCACTGACTCAAGTACTCCAAGTTGCCACTCTGAGTAGGGTTTTCTGGGAATTCCAAAACTCTCCTTTCCATGCCAGTAGAATGCCCAGTTCTATACATTCTACCCAAATCTGCATCCCCTCCTACTGCCAGCAATATCCAGGTAGGAGAAATTGTAACAGGCCATCTGTTATTTGTCATTCTCTGCAAAGCACAGGTATTGAACTATCCCTTGAATCTGACCTTGTGACTATTGACCCCCACAGTGTGACTAAAGTTACTCTGTGCAAGTGCTGAATCTCACCTACAAGAGGATAAAATGCTTTTCTTTTTTCCCACTGGAATGCTTACTATGGAACATTTCCTGTCAGAACTCAACTCTAGTTCTGGAACTTCAAGTCATGGGGAGGTCATCTATATAGGACCAGGGGCAGCCCCAGGAGAGCTTCTAGCAGGTGTTCAGCAATAGTCATAGGGGGTACCATATTATGTGATTAGCAAAATGACTCCCCAGGGTACTGCATACCCTGTCAACACCACACAGAGCAAAACATTCCTTGGAGATTGGTTAACCCCCAAATTACTAGTAATCAGGCAAAAAGGAAATAAAAGGGCCCAAATTGGAAAAGAGGAAGTCAAATTACCCTATTTTCAGATGATATAATAATAATATACATAAGACTCTAAAGAGCCCACAAAAAATCTCCTAGAAACAGGGTCTAGAGAATTAGCACAACAGTAGGGCATTTGCCTTGCATGCAGCTGATCCAGGACAGATGGTGGTATGAATCCCAGCATCCCATATTGCCCTTGTGCCTGCCGGAAGCAATTCCTGAGTGCAGAGCCAGGAGCACCACCAGGTGTGACCCCCTCAAAAGAAAAACCTCCTAGAAACAATAAACCATTATAGCAAAGTGGAGAACCATAAAGTCAGTACACAAAAAAAGTTTGCTTCCTATATACAAATAATGAATTAGGGGGAAAGAGATCAGCATTTATCCCATTCAAAATAGTGTCTAAAAACATCAAATATGTAGGAATCAACTTAACAAAAGCGGTGGGATATCTATATCATGAAAACTTTAAAAAGCTTGAGAAAGAAATAGAAGACCTTAGGAAATAGAAAAATATCCTATGCTCTTGGGTTAAAAGAATAAAAAGACCTTCCTACTTAAACTACTAAATGGACTTAATTAAATCTCTATTCAAATTCAGACGATATTCTTCAAGGACTCAAACAGTCAATAATAAAGTTTGTATGGAATAAAAGACCTTGAAGAGTCAAAATCAAACTGAAAAACAAAACTAGGAGGTATCTCATTACCTAACTTAAAATTATACAATAAAGCCATAATGATCAAAACTGAGTGGTACTGGAATTAGGATATCTCTCTGACCAAAGGATCAGAATTGAATAACGAAGGATAAGGCTACACTTTTATGTTCAGCTAATTCTTGACAAATGCTGAGCAGGAAATGGAATAAAAAATAGTCTAATAAATGGTACTGTAAAAATTGGAAACCCACATGAAAAAATTAAAGCTGAAATCATATCTCACACCCCACACAAATGTCAATTCAAAGTAGATCAAAGACTTGAGATCAGACCAGAATCTACAAAGTACATTGAGGAAAATATAGGCAGAACGCTCCAAGATCTGAACTTCAAAGGTGTTTTTGATGATGCAATGCTACTGGCAAAGGCAGCAGAATCAAAAATAAACAAATGGGACTACATCAAATTAAAGAGCTTCTGCATGGCAAAAGAAACAATGGTTTATATTAAAAATCATCTAACTGAACGAGAGAAAATATTTGCATCCAACAATCAGATTAAAAGTTGATATCCAGGGTATATAAAGTACTCACAAAGATCAACAACAAAATAATCCAAGCACAGTCATCAAAAATTGAGGAGTGGAAATGAACCAGGACTTCTCTGAGAAAGACCAACAGATGGCCAACAGAACATAAAAAATTGTTCATTATCACTTCAAAATTTTTAAGTTTGGTGGTAGTCAGTGGTAGTCAGGGGTTACTCCTGGTTTTGCTTTTAGGAATCACTTCTGGCTGGTTTGGGGGACCATATGGGGAGCTATGGATTAAACCCAGATCAATTTCATGCAAGAAAATTAACTGTATTATCGCTCTAGCTTCACATTTTATTAGGGAAATTCAAATCAAAATAGTGGCATATTATCTCACACCAGCATCTCAGTTGTGCATATCAAAAAGTTTGGGATCAGTCTCTGTTGGTGGGGTTGTGGTAAAAAGGAACTGTCATTCACTGCTGATGGAAATGCTTCCTGGTCCAACCTTTGTGAGAAACAGTATAGAGCTATCTCAATAAACTTAGAGTTAAGCTGCCAGGTAACACAGCCATTCCATTTCTGGCTATCTACCCTCAGAAAATATGCATACCATTATACACTGCTGCACTAATATATGGACAATGAGATAAGTGGATCTTGAAGATGTAATATATATATATATATATATATATATATATATACATTAGAACACTATACTACTGCAAGAAAAAAACAATGAAAGCATGCAATTTGTTGCTACATGGATGGAAATATCTACATGGATGATCCATCCATATTAATGAAGTAACCCAGAAGAAGTACAATGTAAAAAGAACATTAAATGAAGTAAACCAAAAGGAAAACACAGTATAATCTTACTTACATGAGATATATAGAATGACTGGATGAGATCAGTATTTGAAAGGGTGAAATTTGGCTCCAGATTATAGAAAGGAGAAGTACAGAGAAGGAAAGACATCAAGGAGGGGAAGATGATTTGGACAAGAAGTAATGAGATACCAGGGGTCAAGGAGATCCAGTTACATCGGTGGTATAAAGTAGTGGTAGAGCTAAATAGCTAAACCAGAGTCATCAACACTGAAAACAAGAGATTCAAACTTCAACAACCGAACTTATTAGATGTGCTTGTCAGGATGGCAGGCTGGGGATGAGGGAATAGGAGGCACCCAGGAACCCTGGTGGAGTGAGGAAAATATGGTGATGAGATGGCGCCAGACCACAGTATGTCTAAAACCTACAATGAATAACTTTGTAAATCAAGGTATTTTCATTAAAAATTTTGGGGCTGGAGAGATAGCATGGAGGTAAGGCTTTGCCTTGTATGCAGAAGGTCGGTGGTTCAAAGCCTGAGCCTGCCAGGAGCGATTTCTGAGCAGAGAGCCAAGAGTAGTCCCTCAATGCTGCCAGGTGTGACCAAAAAATTTTTTTTCAAATGATTGTTATTTTCAACTAGTTTTACAGAATTACTACATAGCAGTTGATACTGAGCATCAAACTTAAGCTTCCATCAGTCCTTCAGTTTCAGTTGCGACTATTTGCTAACTAACTAGCTAATCTTCCAACTTCCACAACCATAGACTCCCTCCAGAAGCATTTTTCCAGGTGTATGGATCATGGCATTCCTTGCTCCAAACCCTCCAATGATTTCTCAAGTCCAGAAGAGTTCTTCTTATTCCCTGAAAGCAAGGGACCAATAGACACCAAGACAGCCTAACAGCCTATTTTTGGTCTTTTCTTTTCTTTTTTTTTTTTTTTGGTTGAAAAATTTACAATGCTGTCAATCATACTTTTCATGCATCCACCATCATCATCACCAGAGAGCCCATTTCCCTCCACCTGTTTCCCATGTACCTCTCCAAGCCATGCCACTCAATATAAGCTCATGTAAGACACAATCTCCAGTTCCAAAGACTTGGACCATTTATTGTTTCCTTGCCCAAATGTATCTTTTCTATACCACATATGAGATTTTTTAAATTTATTGTGGAGATGGTCACTCTTACACAGATGAAAAAAGCTAAACTCCTGAAATACCATGACATTGTAAATCAATGATAAGTTGATAAAATACAGTTTTTTCTCCAAAAACCAGGACAACTTTGTCAAAGATCAAAGTCAGTATTCTTTTATATTGTGGGGAAACACCCCTGGTGTCTCTCTCTCTCTCTCTCTCTCTCTCTCTCTCTCTCTCTCTCTCTCTCTCTCTCTCGATTTTTGGTCTACACCCAGCAACATTTAGGGGTTACTCCTGGCTCTGTGCTCAGAAGTTGCACCTGGCAGGCTCAGTGTACCACATGGGATGCAGAGGTTCAAACCCAGCTCTGTCCTGGGTCAACCATGTGCAAGGCAAATCTCCCTACCACTGTGCTATCACTCCATCCCCTAATTGTGTCTCTTTAATCCTTCTTGCCTGTCTCTACATGGAGTAACAGTGAGTTAAGGGTACTTCCACACCTGTGGGCTTGGCCATGAGATTCATTTCACACAGTTGAATATAGACACAAGAGATAGTGAACCTGGAACTGGAGCCATAGCACAGCAGGTAAGGCATTTGCCATGCATGCAGCCAACCAAAGTTTGATCCCTGGCATCCCATATATCCCTTGAGCCTGCCAGGAGTGATTTTTGAGTGCAGAACAAGGACTAACTCCCGAGCACTGTGGGGTATGGCCCAGAAACAAATGAGAGAGAGAGAGAGAGAGAGAGAGAGAGAGAGAGAGAGAGAGAGAGAGAGAGAGAAAGAGAGATGTGGTACCAATTCAAGTCAAAGTCATCAGGGGCATATAAGGGACATAGCACACAGAGGTTATGCTTGTGGTTAGGTCAGTTTTGATCCCTGGCACCAAATGATATCATAAACATTACTAGGGGTAGCTCTGGAGGTCTCTGAACACCACTGGACATGACCCTGATGTCTCCTAGGAGCCTCTGGGGTGGCACCACTTAGCCACTCTGACCAGTTGGCTAAAAATTGCTGGGAATCACCACAGGCCCCCTAAGCACCACTTGCGAAGCCCAAACAAAAACAAACTAATAAAAGAGCCACTTCTTCATCCAACATTCCTACTATTCCCCAGGACAGTTTTCCCTGCCAGTAGCCCTATTCCAGCCTACATTCCAGATGATTTTTAGCCCGATAGTGAGAAAAAAAATAGAGCTCCATTATGTGAGCCTGAAGGAAGACACTGGTCAGGCATCTGACAGGCTGGAATCTTGGTCATTCTGAAGCACTTCCCCAGGAAGAACCAGAAGCCTGAGTAATTAAATCTCCAGTGGTTGGCCTGTGCTCAACCATCCTCAGTCTGGCTCCAGTCGATCTTTGTGCCTTCATTGTGTTGTGTACTATACTGAACCAATAAGGATTCTGAGGGTTAGATTAGAATCCAACCCTGATTAGTACTAATACAATAGAGACTCAGAAGTTAGGCTAAGGAGAAAATGAGAAGAAAGCAGGAAAAATCTGGGATCTGGGGTCAGGGCCAAAATATGCAGCCCCCCAAGAAAGGAGGCACTGGTTCATGTGCAATGCTTGTGAGGAGATACCATATCTCTGGAGAAAGAAGCCACACAGCAAACCTTAGTCTGCCTGTCTCTTCCACTGTCCCACTGTAACTAGAGTCAGCTGTGAACTGTGAAGCAACAGGTCTCCGGTGTTAGGTCTCATCCAGGTGGTCTGGGAAGTACCAGAACATCCTTTCCCCAGTAGAGAATCCAGCCTCAAACGCAGACATAGGAAGGGTCCACAGACACAGCTGGTCCCCAATTCATAATGGTTGGATTAACAAGGTTCTAATTTAACATAGGCTAATTAAACAAAGGTAGAAAAGCTCTATTTTGACTTTAAATTTCAAATGTTGGTCTTTTCCCAGGCTACTGGTATACTAAGAAAGCTAAGCCCCCTCTTGCCTATGGGCAACAAACAGCAAGGAACATCAGCTCCCAATCAACCGTGTCATCTTGAAGGTAAGAAAAACCTGCCCTCTAGGTTCTACTTAGGCCTCTAGAGCCATCACTGCATTCGAAAGTTGTGTCTGTACCAGATATGTTTGCTCACTTATGGTGACCATCATTGTTGTAGGACTGAGGTTGTAGCTCAGCACTTTAAAGCATGCATGAGACTTGATTCAGTCTCTAGAGCCAAAAATAAATTCATGCTGGGGAATAGTCCAGGTGAACAGTGTCAAAGTGGGGATACCAAGAGGATGAAGGAAAAAAGATAGACATAAAAGAAAAGGCTTGGGGGTCAAGAGTTTAATGGCCTTATGGACTGACTGTCCTTCACATTCAACATTTATTGCTTAGAATCAGGAATCATCAGAGGAACAACTTTCTTTGGTCAATTGCCTAAATGAATTTAATCTATCTGGGTAAAGTATTACACATCAGAAGGCCTCCACATATTAGTACAAATATCTTCATAATGGATTTATCTCAAGGGATGATTTTTCTGGGAGGAAGAACAGAGATTGGCCTCAGGGATGTTCCACAACAATCGCTAGTTTTCTGGATATCTGTTTATCTGTCCATTCTCCTCATTCTACCCTTGGTTACCAACAAATAAGGGATAAAGATGTTTCTGAACATTTTGGGGGGCATTCTTTAGAGGGATCCTAGGCCAAGATCTAGGCCAAGATCTTATGCTCTGTAGGCTACTTTATTTAACTTATTTCCAGCTGAAGATGTATCCCTTCTGGGGATTTACTGGAAAGCAAGCTATGGCCTGGTGAGTGAGGAGAGTGTGTGGGTTCTGCCTTCAACCTATAAGTGGGTGGGGGGAGAACTGCAAGGCAAACTTTGTAATTCTGCGAGGCTCTCTCAAACACTTGTGCCTTTTGAATAGAGCACACCCCTTATTAGGTGTGTAAGGAGGAGCTTTCTTCACACCTATATTCATTGCATCGCTATTTAAAATAGCCAGACTGTTAGGGTCCAGAAATCAAAGGACGAGACCACACAAATTGGAATAAAGTTTAAACTTTATTCCACCTGCCAACAGTTCCTAACTGACTGCCCAGAGTTCTCTCCCATGAGGGATGAAAGAACCCCACCCAAAGGTCGCAAATGGGATTATATAGGATAGGGATATAGGGAGGTTTTAGGTTTCTGATGATCCTTAAAATGATTGGCTGTCCTCCCATTGCTGCCTTTTGTCCCTTCCTGTTAGGTTACCTGATATGGCCAGGTAGCTTGGGGAGGTGCAAATGGAAATGGGCTTGTGAAGACTCAGTATGTGACCTACACCATGTGGTCCTTACAAAATGGTGTTTCTCCCTGCTCAGAATCTAAGAAGCCTGCCATGTGGCTTTTGAAAAATGGCATCCCTTCTTGTTCAGAATTCAGGCCCCAACAAGCCTCTGGAAACAACCAAGATGCCCCTCAACAGATGAATGGCTAACGAAACTGTGGTACATATACACAATGGAATATTATGCAGCTGTCAGGAGAAATGAAGTCATGAAATTTTCCTATACATGGATGTGCATGTTATGTTACATTACATTACGTTACATTACATTACGTTACGTTACGTTATGTTATGTTGAGTGAAATAAGTCAGAAGGAGAGAGATAGACACAGAATAGTCTCACTCATCTATGGGTTTTAAGAGAAATTGAAGATACTACTATAATAACATTACTGTAATAAGGTCCAGAAACAATAGAGTTAAGGGCTGGAAGGGCCAGAAGGACTGGCTCACAATTTGAAGCTCACTACAAAGAGTGGTGAATGCTGTTAGAGGAATAGCTACACTAACGACTAGTATGACAATGTTGAAGAATGAGAGAAGTAGAATCCCTGTAGCCAATATAGGCAGGGGTGGGGGGTGAGGGGTATTGGTGGTGGGAATGTTGCACTGGTGATGGGGGGTGGTATTCTGTTTATGACTAAAATCCAACGACAAACATACTTGTAATCATGGTGCTTAAATAGAGATTTATCTTTAAAAAGTGGTGAAAAAAAAAACACAACAAATTGTCAGCTCTGAGAAGAGACCTCTAGAGTGGAAGTGAGCCAGCTCTGCCTGAGAAGAGCAAGCCCTCAGGCCTCACTCACCTAGTCCTAAGGCCTTCATACCAATTATTCCCATTTACAAGTTTCTCTATGAGAAACCAATGGGGATAAAGAAACTGTATAAATGCTGTTTTGGGGGGAAACTGAGGCACATCCAGTTGTGCTCAGGGATGATCTCCTGGTTCCATGCTCAGGCATCCTGCGTGGCAGGGCTCAGGGACCACATAATGTGCTGTGAACCAAACCTGAGTCTGTCAAGTACAAGGCAAGTGCCTTATCCCTATACCATCTCTGGCTCAGGGAGAGAGATTTTGCAGAGGAAAAAGTAATACGTGATGGTATTCAGGGGTCACTCCTGGCAGAGTTCAGTGGACCATATGGGGTGCTAGGAATTGAATCCTAGTCTGCCTTAGCTCATGTACTCTTTATAGCCCCTCAATAAATTTTAAAATTTAACTTTAAGTTAACTTTAAGTACTATATTTCAATACTATTAATAATAGAATATTATGTATATAATATTTATTATATTTTATTTATTTATTATTAAATCACTTATCAAATAAATATATTTATTTTCTCATTAATTAATTTATTCAATAATTTTAACATGTTTATTTTATTTATTATTTATTTATTATTTATTATCATGTATATAATATTTTAGCACCACACCCTCACTCAGAGTACCCACTTCTTTCCAGCATTGTCCCAGTTTCCCCTCCACCCACCATCAAATCTCCCCTGCAGTGATATGCAGCCTACTGAAGACCAGTTCTCAGTTTCTGGTATCTTTGGGCATTTGTTATTCCCCTACAGTTTCTTTATATGCCACATATAAGAGAGATGATTGTGTGATTATCTCTCTTCTCCTGGCTAACTTTGTTCAGTATAACACTCTCTAAATCCATCCATATAGCAGCAAATTGCATGATTTTATATTTTCTTACACTCGGGGATGTTCTTACAACAGCTTACTTACCCCTTGTCCTCACTGTTATGTCCTCCCCAAGTTCACACTAAATGTTTCAGGACTTGACAGGATGAAATGAAAATCTGCACAGAGAACAGAAAGGAGAAAGGAGGCATTTGCCATTATCTTGAAAGCTAAAATTTCATCATCCCCAAAAAACACTGCCCATTCTTTCCCTCCCTGAAGCCACAGTCATATTTCATTCTCTTTTCTTTTGGGGGGGGGGAGGCAAATCCAGCTGTGCTCAGAGATTATTTCTGGCTGGTTTGGAAGACGATATGGGATGCTGGAGATTGAAGCATGTCAGCCTTGTGCAAGGTGAATGACCTACCTGTTGTAACTCCATATTTAATTTCCTAGCAAAGGTCTGTTGAAACTCAAGTCTAAACAAGCATCAATTCTCTGTTAGTCTTTTATTTATTTATTTATTTATTTATTTATTTATTTATTTATTTATTACTGTTTTTTTGGGAGGGCACACCCAGCAGTTCTCAGAGCTTACTCCTGTCTCTATGTTCAAGGATTACTATTGGCAAGGTTCAAGGGACCACCATATGGGATGCTGGGGATCAAACCTGGGTGGACTGTAAAAGGAAAGCATCCTGCCAGCCATACCACAGCTCCAGTCAGCATCTTATTCTTTTTTTATTTTTTTCAAATGAAAATGATCTTCATTCAGAACGGCTCACAGTTCACACAACGGCATGAGCACTTTTGCCTCAGACAAATTTTGCCGTTCCCCTCAGCATCCAGGAAAAAGACTTTATGCCTCTTGACACACAGAATAGTGATAGCCTAGATTCAGGTTTAGAGAAGCTTCTCTAGAAACTGATACATTTCCTGCTCTGAGAACACTTGTTTTTGGTGGGGTGAGGCATGTGCCTAGTGGATTGGGCCATTTTATGTGCTGCTCAGGGCTTGCTTCTGTTTCAGAGCTCAGGGATCACACCTGGTGGTGCTTGGTGCCATAGACTAAACGTAGGTCGGCCACATGTTCTACAAGTGCCTTAACCCCTGGACTATTTCTCCAGTCCTCAAGATCATTCATGGGGAAGAGTCTCTCTCCCAGGTATCACTGTGAGGGCTTCTCAGCAGACTCATGCGCCCGCATCAGTGCTTCCCTCACTCTGCCAATGATCACACGATGAAAAGTGCATCTTACTCCAGTTTCACTCTGAGAATTGTTCATGCTGCGAAGGTCTGGAAGAGTTTAAAGACCTCCATGCATTCTCTGACCACACCCCTATAAGCACCTTTCTTAAGCCTTTCTCTCTAGTCCCAGAGCATTTCCTAGCCACTCTCTAATGCATTGTCTTATATACATTCTCAATTCTCACAAACATATTCTATCTCACATAGACTGTCTCTTATGCACTCTCTCTTATGCCCATTACATACACTCTCTCTCTCACACATTCTCTCAAACGTACACTTTTACACACATATACACTCTAAAACACTTCATACACTGTTTTCCTCAGAGTGTCTCCCTCACACAAGTTGTGTCTGCCTAACCCAACTTTTTATCTTACACACAAACTCTATCTCTCTCACATACACTCTGTCTCTTCCTCATACACTTCCACACATCATTCTGTATCTCTCATATAGCGTCATATAAACACTCCCTTCTCACATATATATTCACAGGCATGGACTGTCACGCATCGTCTCAGTCACATGCTCCTACAAACACTGTTATACACACAATCTCTCTCATGCACAGCTTTCTCTTACTGTCTTAAACAAACTGTCTTTCTCACACATACTCCAACACATCATCTCACACACAGTCACGTATTTTCATGCACACTTTGTCTCTCACACGCTCGCACACTCTCACACATTCTCTCTCACAGACACTGAGTATTGTCACTCATTGACAATGCTCTTTCACGGGCACTCTGTCTCTCGCACACACTGTCTCATGCATATATAATCTCACGCACATCACAGACATATAATCACACTCTGACTCTCATGTACTCTTACATGCATTCTCTCACATTCAGCTCTATCTCTTACATACTGTCTTATACACACACCATCTTTCTCACACTCTCAAACTCTGTGCTCAGAAATTGCTCCCGGCAGGCTTGGGGGACCATGTAGGATTTGGGACTCGAACCACCGTCCATCTGCAGGCAAGGCAAACGCTCTACCTTCATGCTCTCTCTTCGGCCCCACTCTCTCCAACACACATATTCTTTCACATATACACTCACAGACATATACTGTTTCACACACATACAGTCTCTCACAGACTTTCACATCCACAGTCTCTGATACACTCTTAAATATGCACTTTGTCACTCTCACACAGTCATAGAAAAACGCACACACATTTTTCTCTTTCACACACATTCTCTCACATACATTTTGTCTCTAACAGATATACTGTCCCTCACACATATATACTCTCTCACACCATTCTCACACATTCTTTCTCTCACACACAAACACAGGCTTCTACACTTGGGGTTTTTTTAAGGGCATTTGAATATCAAAAAGAAGGGTTCCATCTCCAAATAAAGGGCTCTCCATGAACTGAGTGCATTAGGTTGATGAACAACTCTCTGCCTGTGCTCCATCCCTAGTTCTGCCCAGGCTGGGGGCAGATGTTGGCGTGGGAGCCAGTGTTGAAAGTGGCCTCTGGCCAGACACAGCCCTTCTTGTACCAAGGACAGAAGAGATGTCTGAGGCTGGGCTCTAGGGGGGTGCTTGGATTGAGAATGGTGCCATAGAACTGGACTCTGCATTGCCCCTCAGGCAAGATAGGAGGACATGAGGTGATTTCAGCACCTCCAGGAGCTGAGCAGACCTGCAGCATGCACATCTGTGGTGATTTTCAGCATCCCACGTACATTTCCCATCACACGCAGTGGCCTAGTTTCTATTCTTGTTCCCCTTCTTAATCCCATCACATACACTGCCACCACAACCCTGCTCTTCACAACTCACTGCTCCCATTGCTACTTGGGGACACACAGAAAGGTCAGGACTTCACCCCTATCAGCGATAAAGTACCTAGAAATTCTGAAAACCTTTCAACTCCGACGCACTTTTTTTAATTTATTTTTACTGTTACATTTTTTATCTTTTCTCTTATCTTTTGTTCTCCCTTCCTCTCTTTCCTAAGCTATATCTAAGCTAATCATTTATCTTAATTCAACCATGTTTTAAGAGCTCAGACCCATCCTATTATGTTCAGACATCTAACAACAACTTAAGAATAGATCACTAATGTATATCTTTATGTGGACATGAGTATATAGTCAGATGATTCCTCTCTGAGTGCCAAACCTAAATTGTTATCAATCCACGCCTAAAGTGTATATAGCCCCTCCTATATGCTATCCCTCCCCCCTTCAAAAATTCTTCTATCCCTTCACCCCTCAATCCCAATCTGATATTCCTCCTCATTTAATGCTCTTTACCCTCAGTTCTTAACTCTTTAGGTACTAAGACCGACCTCTTGCCCCAATAAACCACCACCCAGCTCCCAAGTGAAAGGATACCTCTCAGCTCCACATCTCGTCACCCAGCAAGAAATTACAATCAACACTCCTGCTGACTCATGTTTTGTGGCCCTCCTCAAACCCCCCCCCCCCGCTCAATGTGAACTGTGGCATAAAAATGGACTCTGCTCCAGAAGGACCCCCAGTGCAAGAACTCTACCCAATCCTTTTCTCCTGCAAATCATTTCTCAAACTCAACAAGACCAGGATGTGTGATGAAAATGTGCCCTGGGTTCCATCCCCCTTAAGAATATCTCAAAAGACTTAATGGAGAAGCCTAAATTTCCTGTATAATACTAGCCCTTAGTCTGTTTATTCCCAAATGTAAGGTAGTCCTTTACATCACTTTTTTTCTTTAATTACTTTTTTTTTTTTTTTTTGGTTTTTGGGTCACACCCGGCAGTGCTCAGGGGTTACTCCTGGCTCCATGCCCAGAAATTGCTCCTGGCAGGCACAGGGGACCATATGGACCACTGGGATTCGAACCGAT
>PVKC010019880.1:0-18774 GCA_004027635.1 Crocidura indochinensis
TGATTGCCAACGATATGTAACCCAACATGTTTAAAAATAAAAATTATATTAAGAAAAAAAAACATAGTGTTAAAGTAATATTTAAAAACCTAAATAAAGAATATCCTCATAAAAAAGGTAATAGAGAAAACATGGCAAATCTGCACATATCTGTTACTTAATTTTTGTTTGGGTGTCACAGCTATTGGTAATCAGGACTTACTCCTGGCTCTGTGGTGAGAGATTTCTCCTGCTTGTGGTACCAGAGATTGAACCAGAATCAACTAATTGTAAGGCAAATGCCTTACTATCTACTCACTGGTCCCAGAGTATCTGCTTGTATTTAATATACTAGATCAAATATTATCATAAGCAAGACAGTCAAACTATAGTAATTAAACTTAAAATGTTGCCTGGGGATTGAGGAGTCAGATTGGGAAAGTGTCAAATAATCTGATATAACTGGAGGTGGTAACATTGTATATCTTTAAACCCATTGTGAACAACTATGAAACTACACTGTCTAAGTAAAAAAAATAATAAAATTGAATTTTACAAAAAAGTAAAATAAAATAAAATAATAAAATAAAAGACAGCGTGTATTTCAACAGAACAGCACCAAGTTCCTTCCCTAGGAATTATTTTAGACAAGCCATCATTAATATAACATGCCTATTTTTACTATTTGTTAGTGTTGTATTAGGTTTTTGTATCTGTATTTTTTGACTGGTTGAGGGTCTCAGTAATCAAAGTATTTTTCATGTACATTAATGGAAATTACTATTTTTCTTTACACAAATTAAATTATCAATGGTTTCATAGAAACATCCTTGCAGATGTTAAGGCAGAGACATATGAGCAATGTTACCAAAGACCTAAGCATGCATTTGGGAATAATTGCTATGCTCACTATGTAGACTATGACTTCAGTCTCTTTCTCAGATATCTAATATTAAACTTAGCATGCTATATATCTTCAACATGTATAGTTAATTTCATGACAATTACACACCAATAAAAATAACTTTTTATTTAGCAGAAGTAGTCTTAACCCAGAAAATAAAACTCCAGAATATTTTCTCTCCAGAGAGTCCTGTGTTACAAACAATTGCTGATAAAAGCCAGGTAAAAGGCTGGATTAGTTTGTAAAGATGGTCAGCGTCTGTCCCAATAAAGCATGAAAGTGAAGGATGGAGATTCTCCCTTGGCTGCAGAAATAAAGTTGTAGCATAGTCTGTTTTACTCAGGCTTCATCAAGGGATGAAAATCAGATGAATTCAAGGGTCAGGCTGAACCCCTTTTTTTTCAGGCTGACCTTAATTCCACTCTATATATCAAAGTTTCTCTGTCAATAATTATCACTTGTCATGAAATGATAAAACTAAGTATAACTTTAAACTACATTCATACGCAATGTGCCAAGAGATATTTGTCAAGTTTTTGCCTTTGATTTTTGAGCCACATGCAACTGTGCTCAAAGTAGAGCTCTATGCTCAAGAATCCCTCCTCCTAACAAGGCTGAGGATCAGCTTGTGCAAGGTCAGCTGTGTGCAAGGCAAACACTTTACCTGCTCCACTATATCTCTCTATACCATTTTGCTAAGCTTTTGAGAACTGTTTTGTTAACTTGGAAACCAAATTAGCTTTTTGATCAATTAGGAGCAGGTGGTGGCAAAGTAAAATGAACTCAGACTAAAGATTAGGGTCTGAATCATGTTTCTGCCACAATCTGTTCACCAACATTCCTTTATCTATATGTTTCTTTATCTGTAAATGGGAATGGTGTTGCTAGAAAATTAAATGGGAATGTGTGTAAACTATCTCTTGCTGACCACCCACTCAGTATACAATTGTTGACTTTTCTTGCATCTTGTTTCATTTGAATCTTGTAGTTACCTCAAAGCTTACTGATTAAAGCAGTGCAAAAACAGTCAACAAATCAACAGTTCCAGGACCAGATAAATTGCCTTCAGGAATAGACTAATTATGTAGTACTAGTTTGAAGGTAGAAAACTTATTTATAAATCACTTTTCTAAAGATGCCCTAGCACCAGTACTACCCCAAATATAAGCTGTATGGGAGCATTAGTTTCCTTTTTGGAAATATAAAGTATCTATAATCTTTAACTAAGGTTCAAATTCTCATCATAAATGTTTAATGGTTTAGTCCCTGAGATGCCTATGATTTGTACAATTTCATTCAAGATCTAATGGTAGCTTTTATGTTATCTTCAAAGCAAACATATGAGAAAAATGTGTGCCAGTAGGAAGAATATTTGAATGTCTATAAATTATATAAAAATTCTTTCTCTCCTGCATGTTTTTATCATATATGATGAAATGAAGGTCAAAGAAAAAATAAATGGGCAGTTGATGTTTCTTGCATTTTGAAATAGATTATATTTTCCTCCATAAATGTATGTGCTTATCTTTTAGCAATACTTCTGCACAGAAAACCCAGGATAAACAAATGACATTTTAATGGTGTCTTATTTAAATGTGCCTATTCAATACTGAAATTAAAATCTCAAAAAAAGTTATTATGTAAGATAAGGACATAAGTTATTATTTGATCAACATTTGATCAACAAAATTAACAAATCTCAAAGTCAAATTCGAAAAACAAAAAACATTAAAATGATACAAATATACATGAATAGTTTTTTAATGTCTTTAGTGATCTGAAGTTTCTGTCTAAATAGACACTTCTGCACAAAGCCAACCTAAGTCAGAAATAAAACAGAGAAACTTACTCTTTTGTTCTAAAGAGTTGGATCTGGAATGGACCATTATGCCTCAGAGACCTCACTAATAAGAATCCACTTTGAATTCCATAATTGACTAGGGAAACAATGAAGTTTAAATTGATTTGCTGCTTTAAAGAACTGCTAAGATGAACATCATTGGTTCCTGTGGCCTTTAAAACATGTAAACATTCTTCTGTGTGGATTTATGGCATAAGATAAAAAGTAAAACCTAGTATCAGGGTATATATGATATTTTCTGTATTATCCTGGGAATCTTGGAATGATCAAAATTATTTCTATATAAATTAATGCAAAGATTCCCTACAGAAAATTCTGGTTCATTTTTTATATGCAAAAGTCACTGAATTCATTAATGTAATAATAAAGTTACCATTCACTACTTTCACTTTCACCTCTCATATCTATCAATGTTTTGTTTTTAAAATGGGAAAATATCATGTAATGTTGAAAACTTTCTTTAAATGAAAAATACCTCATAAAATAAGAGAGTAGAGAAAGTAACCTTCAGAACTAAAGTTTTAGGAGAGCTAACAGGATGAGCTCAGGTTTTGTATAGTTCCCAAGCATCTCAGAAATGATCTGTGAGCAGAGTTAGGTGTTTCTGGCTAATGTCCCTACTTCTGTTTTTCAAATAATGGACTTCTAAAGAAAGCTAGTTGTAGAAGAAAGGACAATTTTCTCTTTCTTGCTGATTGATATTGTTTAACTTTACTTATAATACTGAAAGAAAAAAAAACACTGGCCTTTACGCCAGGGCATACCTAAGCTTTTAGGGGGCTCAGTTCACCAGATGTATCCTCAGATTTTCCTGGTGGGTAGAACTAATTTAGCCACCATGGAGTTCTCAAAAGGCCACCGTGGATGCCTTTTTTTCCCCTGCATGGATGGTTGAGGAATTTCCAAAGAGATGCCTGGCATTACATTTTCAGCCAGTATTTGACTATCTCTCCTTTGTATATATCAGGCAAAATAATAGCCTCTTTCTAATAATTTGGCTCAGAAATTCCAGCACCAAAGTTTATTTTGAGAACCCCTTATTCTAGATATATAGTCAGCCCTAAAAGCAACTGAAGTTTCTGCAGTTCCTGGTAATCAAGGGCGTACCCAGAATGCAGATCTCGACTACTGACCCTCTTTTAGAAATAGGGAAGCTCATTCTTGGGGATTTGGTTCCTCCCTTCACTTAACCTCTAAAACTATAGAATTCAGTCTAGAAAGATCAAGTTTCTAGATATTTCCTACTTGCTCCTAATCCTGATTTTGCATTTAAAGTAAGCTTGCAAGGAGTTACCTTGAATTGTGACCTTCTCTCTTGTAGCTTAGAATTTTTAGTCACACCCATAGCTTAGATATTGTTATTGTTGTACTAGGCTTTCTGATTACAATTATTCTTCTCCTGTGGATAATTTTACCCCTATAAATTCCCCTGCTCAAAAAAATTAACTTGTTGCATTCCTGCCAGAAACGTGTTGACCCCACATTCTCTGTGTGGTTTCATTTATTTCATTTTTCATATTCGGCCGCTCGTGCTTCCGCTTTCCTCTTGTGTGGTGCTATGACCCACGAGAATTGCTGAGATGCATCAGATCTACAGCACCTGTACCAGCAACTCTTAACTTTTACATAGAGAACTAACCTAAAAGAAATTTACAGTTAATCAATTCAGTCATAAACTAAATTTCAACTAAACTTAACCCCTATCAATTTTTCCTTATTTAACATTTCTTATAAACACAAAAAGTAGTTTAGAGAGGAAATGTCTTTTGTTCCTCCATGCAAGGAACTCCAGATCCTGGTGTAGGCAGGATGGCCTCAATGTCTGAGCAGCATTAGGAATCATCTTTGGCTGGGCATTTGACATAATTGAAATGCAAGACTTACATTTACAGTATTTCCCTAGAGATAGTCTCCAAGATGCCCAAACACTCTCTGCAGAAATTTAAACATTTTTAAACTCCCATTAGACCAATGCTAAAAATAACAATAACTGATGCTGGGAACAGGGATGGAGGAAGGACAGCATTGGTGGTGGGAATGCCCCTGATTCAATGTTGCTATGTACCTAGAATATTGCTGTGAAAGATTTGTAACCCACTTTGGTCAAAATAAAAATAATAAAAAAATTCATTGACAATGAAAATTTAAAAAAATAATAATTGGACTTGATGATAGAAGTGGGGAATAAAAGAATAGAAATAATTTATGTGATTTTTTAAATGTCATTTAAACTAAGAATTCCAAAGCTCTGAATAAGTTCAGCAAGAAAGGCTGGCCTAATTCATAAGCACTATACACTAACCAAGCTTCTCAGACTCAAAAAATCCCTCTTGGGCTTATATGCTATTCTAGCACACATGTCACCCACACTCACTCATACCCACACTACATGCCTGTGCACATACTGCCCCCATATCTGCTCTTGAATGTGTATTTTTGGTCTTCCTTCACTCTGGAGAAGTCTATGTTCTCTCTAACCTTGCCCCTCCTCTTTCAGCCCATTATTTCCTAATAAAATTGTTTTCCTTCAAAGAGTGTTCTACTTCAACAAAAAGTTCTACTTCAAAAAAAGTCCCCCAAGCCTGCCAGGAGTGATTTCTGAGCATAGAGCCAGAAGTAACCCTTGAACACTAGATGTGACCCAAAACAAAAGAAAAGGTATTTGCTTTTTTAAAAAAGAAATACTTGAAAAGAATTTCCTGACTCTCTCATTTATACTCAACTGATTGGTCAGAACATTCTAGGGATGTCAATCGTTGAGAGTTCTTGTTTTTTGCTTTGAACATTTTTTATCACTTTCATCTCTATTTGTCAGTTATTTATTATATAAAAAGGAAGCATGGTACAGATTCATTAATGGCAATGCCCAGTATTTTTCAGCTAAAAGTGGGAAGGATTGATAAATACAGCAAAAGGACAGAGAGATAGTACAGTATACTGCTGCATGCAGTTGACCCTGTTTTAATCCTTTACACCATATATGGTCCAAAAACCAATAGAAGTCATTCCTGAATAGAAGTTGCTCCTGAATATATTACTCCTGAGCACTGGCAGCATGGATCAAAGACTTCCCTCCACCCCAAAATAGAAACTAAAAATAATAAAATCAACAAGCTGTGTCACATAAATAGATAAATAAAATGACTCCTAGGGACTGCAGAGTTCTCTTAAGGCATACCCTTGGAAATTATCTTCTAGAATACCTCCATTCTAGAGAGCTACTGGCAACTATACATTCCCAAACTCCTATCCATCCTGATTTAAAAGTTTTATTTCAACAACTCACTGATTTTTGTTTGCTTTGGCTTTTAAATTTTCAACTTCTAGCTCATGTTTTTCACTTTCCCTTAGCATATGTATTCTATTCCTTCTTATTTTTTGGCAGGGCAATAACTAACTGCAGGAGTTGTGTTTGTGTCTTATTCACTTAACTGAAATGCCAGCACTTCAACTATGCCAGAAAGGAAATAGATAGAAGTTTCTTGGCTGTATGAGAGGGGTGGCCCACACAAGGAGCATGGCAGCCTCCACAGAGATGATCTGAAAAGTGAACCAATTCTGTATTCTTTCATATTTTGTGCCACTGAAACACTTAAAATAAAGTTCCTGAGCTCCAAACTCTAGATCATCACTCAGGATAAAGCAGCCTGAATGACCAGGAGAAAGTTTCCTCATGAATAAACCTTTAAATGCCTTTCAAACTTAAGTGATTATGATAAGTTCAATACCATTATTAACTTAAAAACATAGCACTTAGTTATGGCATGGAGAGAACTGAGAGTTTTCAAAAAAAAAAAATAAGACCAAAATAGCAATGGAATTAAGGTGACATTGCATGAAAAATTTTGGAGAAACTATATTGTTGTCACAAGTACAATTCTCTCAGGCTCTGTCACACATGTCTGTGATATTGCTAAGGCCAAGATGAAAGAACAAATTAAAATTTTATTCAGGAGGACACTTCATTACAATAATGCCAGAGTTTTGATTTTTCAACAAGCAGATAGGAAAAGAAGATTAGTTCGCAATAGATCATAATGCACTTTCCAATCTAATTCCTTCTTCAAGACCTGCATATATGACACAAGAAAAAAGGTAAAAAAAATTAGGTATAAAATAGAAATGCTGTTTAGAAAAATGTGGGTAGAGTAAGCATCTATTAAAACTTTCTTATATTAAATAAAATGTAAATCAGTGCCAAGAAGAGTTATTAAATAGGGCATATAGGAAGGCATAGGTCTAATAGAGAAAAGTGACATTGAAAAAGAATACAAAGAAATAAGTATTGGCACATTATATAAAGCAGGGCGTTTTGAAACAACAAAAAAAGATTCTGAATTTCCAGTAAACAAAGGATAATAATAAAAAATAGGTTTAAGATTTATTCCAAAATTGTAAGGTTAATTCAGTCTATACCAATATGTAATATACCACATCAAACAGAAGAAAGGGAAAAATCAAGGTATCTCAATAAACAAAGAAGTAGCATTTTAAAATCAAGGTATCTCAATAAATAAAGAAGTAGCATTTTAAAACCAAGGTATCTCAATAGACAAAGACGTAGCATTTTACAAAAATGGTGTTTTAGCTATAGTACTGAGGTTAGGCTCTTCTTGCCTTGTACACAGTCAACCAAGATTCTATCCCCAGAATGACATATGATTCCCTAAGCACTGCCAGGAGTGACCCTTAAGAGTAAAGCTAGGAGCGAGCCATGAGTACTACCAGAAGTGACCCAACCTTCTTAACCAGTCAAAAAAGGATATAAAAGTAATCTGTACAGACAATGATAAAGTAAATTTGCCACTACTTGCTGATTACATAGTAATATATACAGAAAATTAAAAGACAAAACTTTACTTAAAATAATTTAAATAATAAATACAACAAAAAGTTAGCTGACTAGAAAATTAATACATCAAAGCTTCGTTTTTCCATACCAAAATATTAAACTACAGAAATAAATCATAAAATCAATTTCATTTAATATTATAGCAAAAGGACTAACAGGCCTTGAAATAATTGTAACCAAAAAAAGTGAAATACATTTGGGGAAACTGCATACAATAAATACAAATGGGAAAATTAGGGGTTTTTTTGGGGGGGTTGGTTTTTGGGTCACAACACCGGCAGTGCTCAGGGGTTACTCCTGGCTCCATGCTCAGAAATCGCTCCTGGCAGGCACGGGGGACCATATGGGGCACCGGGATTCGAACCGATGACCTTTTGCATGAAAGGTAAACGCCTTACCTCCATGCTATCTCCCGGGCCCCCACAAATGGAAAAATTAACAGTCACACAAGAGGATGAAATTTAGATCAGTACATAAAAATTAACACAAAATGTATTGGAAACTTGGATATAAGACCTGCAACCATAAAATAAATTAAAAATGGCCCAAGCACTTAATATAGAGATTCATTTTTGAATTAAAAAGGAATAAAATAAAAAATTAAAACATGACTGCGTCAGACTAAAAATTTCTGTATAGTAAAATACATGTATTTACACATTGTGAAAAGTGTGTATAAACAAAAAGATATACTATTGAATAGTAGTATATTCTTTATTCACCCATAGAGAGCTTAATATCCAAAATCTACAAAGAATTTATAAAATGTTTTTGAATTTATAAAATTTAAAGATAACAAAACAGAGGGCAAAGCAGGGAGAAGTCTCAAAGGACTGGAACACACATTCTGTGTGTCTGAATCCTGAATTTGAGTCAGTTCCCAGAACTTTGGGGAGCCATCTGAGAATACTGTGCTTGATGATCAAAAACAAAACCAAAAACCTAAATTTTCTAAATTGCAACAAAAATCTAAATTGACACTTTCCAAAGAAGACTTGCAGGTGGCCAGTAAATACATGAAATATCTATCATTACTTTTTTATGAGGGAAATAAGAAAACAATAATGAGATATTTCCACACAGTTTATAAATTTATAAATGGTGATTACCTAAGAAATAAGAAACAAAGGTTGAAAAGAACACAGAATGATAGGAACCTTTATCTGTTGTTCACAAGAATGTAAATCAGCAGAGTCATTAAAAAAGATGTTTGGGGTTTCCTCAAAATATTAAAAAAGAAAGTTTCAGATGATCCAATTACCCCCATTTCTATGTATTTACCAGAATACTATTCTTATGAAAAATATAGACCTACATATTTGTCAGCATGATTCTTGCATCTTTATGTACAAAATAGCCAAGAACAGAAAACAACTTATATACCATCAATGAACAGAAAATTAATATATGGTTTATATACAATAGAATAATAGTCTGTTATAAAGAAAAATAAAATCCTGCCATTTGCATCAGCATGGATAGACCTAGAACAGTGTTTCTCAATCTTTAACAACATGGTTAAAACTGCTTAGAATAAATACTAAGTGAAATAATCTTTCTTTTTTTCTTTTTAAAACATCTTTATACAATTTGATTACAAACATGGTTGTAATTGGGTTTCAGTTGTATAAAGAACACCCCCCCACTTCACCAGTGCGTCATTCCCATCACCAGTGCCCCAAATCTCCCACCTTTCTATTCCCCAGCTCTTCCTGTATTTGAAACAGGCCTTCACCTTCCCTCATTCATTAACATTGCTATGTTAGTTGTCAGTGTATTTATTTTTCTAACTGCACTCACCACTCTGTGGTGAGCTTCCTATTATGAGCTGAACCTTCCAGCCCTCACCTCTATTGTCTCTAATAATAATTATAAAAAAAGAGTCTTTTATTTTTCTTAGCCCCATAGATGAGTGATATTTTTCTGTGTCTCTCTCCTTCTGACTAACCTTCATCTGAAGGCCATCTGACCTTCATTAGATTTCCCATTAATCCCATTAATCACGTGAGAGTTTTCAATAACGTTAATTTGGTCTTTGAGCTACATACTCATGACATTTTGAATAATTTTCCTCCTGGAGTCCAGTACTGAGTGAACAGGCCTAAAGCAGGGGAAACTTAAGAATTAAGAAACAAAACAGACATGACAGAGAAAAGCATAGGGTTGGGGGGGTCACCTCATTGTGGACTGAGAAAGTATTTATTTCAGGGATAATCCACATGGAGGAGAGCTAGACACCTATATAATACTAATATATCCTAAACAGTAGTTTTCACATCTCAAAAAGGGTTATGTATGAAAGAAAAATCTACTATAAAAGTTTCTGTTGGCAGCAGGGCAAAATAATGATCACAAGAATCTCATTCATGGGGTGTTCCGTGATCTTTATCACCTTTCTATATGCCCCTTTTCTTGTACTATCAACTGTCTAGCTAAATTTAATAATTTCCTCGATGTCTTCATATCCAATATCTTTCAACTTTTTCCAACTTTAAAAGCTATAGTGACTCAGGATATTAAGGAAATTATGTACACCACATTTTAGTTGACACATTTTTGTATGTTGAGAGATGCCTACTCCACAAAATTCAGGGAATCAAGCCAAAAATGTTATGACAGGGAGAATTGAGTACAGAGAAGGAGGAAGAAGGCAAGTAGACAGAAAAGAGAGAAAGAATACAACAATTAAAACGCTTTTAACATGGAAAACTTATTTTTAATCATGACATCTAGAGAGCAGCAAAAAGGAAGCTGAACAAAAATTAGCCACTATGAGTAACATGGTAGTGGGAGGTGCTGGGCCAGAAGGATGAGAATCAAAGTCAGAAACTCTTGAACTACAAGACTACAGGACAAGTATAGGCATTTCCAAGAGCATTTATCTGAACAAATTAAGAAGCTATTCTGAATGGGAAATGCTTGCTCAGGAACCAGCAATGGGAGAGAGTACATTCTGTAGTGCTCAGGAAAAGGAGAAAACTAGAATAAATTAAAGAAATTAGGCTGATCTCTGTAGTAGAATAGGGTACTTCATAATGAAAAACTGACATTTACTAACTTTCACAAATTTCATATCACTCTCTGAGGCTAAATATTTTGAGTCACTATCCATGGAAATTAGATTGAAAATGCTTAAGCACCAAAAGTTTACTGTCCAGAAAGAAAACGTTTGTCATCTTCGTATACTTTGAGAAGGGGAGAAGACTTGTAGGAGGTCCATGCTAAGGACTGGCTATAACTCATCCCAGATGAATTATTATTCCCATTTTAACAACCCTTGGGTTGGATCAAGAGTACATCCGTGGAGTACTTACCAGTGTCTGTCTCTGGCATCCCATATGTTTCAATCTCCAGACCTCTCCCTACACCGACAGGAATGATGATTGAACTCAAAGCCAGGGCCAACCCTTGAGCAAAACAAAATAAAAACAATCCTCAAACTAAGGGATTTTTCTTAAGCAATGAGAATGTCCCACAAAACCAAAGTCAAACATTAACCACATCCTGCAAATATATAGGCCCTTAATTCTTTATATTCATGGTGGAAAATAGAGTCTACTGGTTAGCATGATTCATGTTTTTGTGTCCTTTATTACTAACTAAAAAAAATTAAAAGTGACTTTGAGACAGTTCTGCAATTTAATTCTCCATTAAGTGTTTCAGTTCTAGATGCTAGAGGTGTGTTTGTATGAGGTCGTGACTTCCATTCTTAGCATTAAGAAAAATTTAAAGCATCATCTAGAGCAATTGAATCCATTGTGTACTCATAATAAAAGGCGTGAAGTGCATCTGTTTTCATTATAATCATGAAGTTTTATTGATACAAAAATTTCTTTTTTTTGTTTTCTTTATACTTAAATTTCAAATTACACACTTTAATTAATAAATTTCTTGATTTATGTCTCTGTAGGGAAGTAGCATTTTCCTAGTCAAGGCTAACTCTTTCTCCTTTTTTGAACACTGGTTAGGCATTAGATCCAATTTGCTCTGTTATGCTGTTTAGAGCATTAGCTAAATATAATGTCTTTCAGTCTTCATTATTACTGGATTTACTTTGCTTAATAAAGTTGAGTTATATTTTAAATACCATTCTCCTTTACTTTAGGACTATTTTCCCAATTTAAAATAGTTAGGGTTTTTGTTTTCTTTTTTGTTTTTTATTTGTTTTTGTTTTTGTTTTTGCAAACTAAGGTATCTTTATACAGATTCCTGCGCACATCTCCCTTAAAACAATTGAAAACCAATTTCATCAACATTTCTTGGACCTGCTTTTTCTTTACATTTTCTTTACATTCTTTGCATTAATAAGACCTCCAGGCTATACTGGGATATGTATTTTCAACTGTAGGAATTGTCTTTTCATAAATTTCTAGAATAGCTTGCCTTGTTCTTTCTATTATCTTTCTCTTCAACTAATCTCAACTGTTATTCTGAGCACACATAACAGTTCAGAGCAGAATCAAGTTTAGAGTATAAGCACACAATTGAAAGAGATGTAAGAATATATACTCAAGATCATTTTTAAATAAAGTACTTTATATATCAAAATGAATATAAGAAATCCTCATGATTTATAAAATATCAAAATTTTAAGTAAATGTCAACTGTATTTGTTTTCAATTGATTGACAGAAAAAAAGTTATTTCCAGTCTACTAAGATTCTTACCTCATGAACTTGAGTTCCCCACTGAGGCAGGTTTATAATTGTTAAACATAGTTACAGGGAGAATGAATAGCAACATGGGCAAACAAGTTATGATTTTATATTGTAGTGCTTTATTTACTTTTTCAATTTGAACAAATCATGGCAGGATATTTTGACAAGTTAATACAGGATGCACTTTTTTATTCTTTTGCCTTGGGATACAACATGGCTCAATAAAAACAGAACAAAGTATTGCTAAAAACATGTCCTAAAATCAGAACTGCTCTTAAGCTATATAAAGCAAGCTGGATCTATCAATAATGGAATTTAGCACTAGGAATCCATGGACTCTACTGTGGGATTGAAATAGTGTAGATAAAATGACCAATATAGAAAAAAGGTATTTATAAAGATAACCTAAAGCATTATTTTGGGTGAGAAATCAATACATTAATATTTCTGTGAATATTCTAAAATATAAGTATTTTTCCATAGTATATGAAATATACTTTCTACTTTTGCCTCCCTAACACCTAGTCATAGATTGCAGATTATAACCTCTATCTAGTCCCACTTGGATTCATGTACATTTACCTGATTGGGTGACTCTGCTTCTCTACTTTTAGTAAGGCAGCATTATGTGTGAGCCCAAGTGATTTTTTTCCACTATTTTCCCTTTGTCAGGAACTTAATTTGATGTTTCGGTTGCTTATTTGTTTGTTTTTTGGGGGAGACCCTCAAACCATATATAAATCTCACCTTTTGGAATAGTCAGGAAACAACCCAATTTAAATATAGTTACAGAGTCTCCCACACATAAAAAGCATATAAACAGCTCCTTGAGCTAGTTAAATATATATAGCCAACTCTTGGAGCTAACTGAATCCTAGAATCAGCATCTTAAACTGCTTTTTTGGGGAAAAAATCCTTCCTTAGTGGGTTTAAATCATTCAAAATCTAACCAAATTTAAAAAAAGTCAGATTGAATAGCTAAGCATCAGAAATTTCTGATTCAAACCATTATTTGTATTCATTTCATACAGGGAATAAATCACGTACCATTTTTTTTTGACGTGTAAGACGACCCTCAACTTTTCCTTTTTGGGCTATATTCTCCATATAAGACTACCTCTCTTTTAATGCACACCAAATGGAAATTAAAAAACGCAAGAGAAAAAGAGTAGAATCCTCAACGGTTAATAGTATATGTTTAATAAAGCTAGACTTTGGAGTGCCAACTCCAACATCATTTTACATTTGTCATTTGTAGTGAGTGACTGTTATCTCCATTGAGAGGAGGAAGGGGGGCTCCCCCAAAAGCAGCTGGCTGGGGTGCAGTGATTAATAGGACAGCTAGAGGAAGGCAGAATGCCTCCTCTGTGTCTATAAAAGCTGAAAAGAGGACTGAGCATCAGAAAGCTGCATACCAGCATTGACACCTGATGACTGGATGGCATGCAGCGCTCAGTAATTCAGCTCCTCTGAGTGCCCTGAAAGATGAATCAGTACAAGCAGAGGACTGAGTGATGATGCCTGGCAGCTCAATGGGATGCAGTGGTAAGAGGAGGAGATCACTTGTCCCTGAAGCCTGATCCCTGGTGACAATCAAAGAAGAACACAACAAAATCAGTTTGTAAACGCTTAACCTCAGGTAGGAGTGCCTCTGCCCACAAGGACAGGGGCTAATTACTGCAAAGCTTTGGGCTACAGGGGACTCTTTTAAAAGTGACACTTGGGGCTACTTCCTGATTCCCGGTGACAATCAAAGAAGACAGAAAAATATATATATATAGTGGTGCGGAGCGTGGTTGCACACTTCTTATAGAACATGAACCCCATTGGAACACAGAGTAAGAATCACACTTTAAGTGTGGCAATGGGGAAACAACAAGGACAACAGCATGCATAGAGAATGAAGATGGCAGCTCTCATGACCCAAAAAATTCCAACCACCTAATTAATCTATCAGATAAGTTTAGAATTAAAATATGGAGAATGTGTGTAGAACTCAAAGAAAGCATAGATCAATTCGAACAGACCACAAATACAAAAATTAGAAAACTCTAAACTAAAATAACAACTAAAATGTGCAGTAAAGGAAATGAAAAACTCTATGGAAAGCCTCTCCAATAGAGTAAGAGCAGCTAAGGCAGAATTAGTGAGCTGGAAGATGAGATGCATAATAACTCCATACAGCAGAAGAGATTGGAAAAAAACCTCAAAGTAAATGATCAGACAATGGAAAAAATACTCAAAGAATGTAAACAGATGAAAATAGAAATGTTTGATAAATTCAACAGAAACAACATAAGGATCATTGAGTCTCAGAAACCCAGGAAGAAAAATCCCCAGGAAGAATCAACAGTCAAGAATATTACACAGAAACTCCCAGAGATAAAGACTGCATGCAACCAAATTCTGCCTGTCCAAAGAGTACCAGCTAAAAGAGACCCAAAGAAAAGCACCCCAAGATACATCCTAGTCACAGTGACGAATTCCACAGATAGGGATAGAATACTGAAAGCAGCAAGATCAAAAAAGGAAATTACATTTAAAGTAGAAACCTTAAGATTTAGAGCAAATCTGTCACAAGAAACTCTCAAGGTCAGAAGGCAATGGTTGGATATAGTGACAAAACTCAATGAAATAAATGCTTCACCTAGAATACTACACCCAGCAAGACTCACTTTAAGGTTTGAAAGAAGTTTACATGACTTAATGGCCAAACAACAGCTCAGAAACTTTACACTCAAAACCAGCCCTAAAAGAAAAGCTGAAAGGTCTACTCTATGGAAAGAAAGACCAACAGATACACCAAACTTTTACACAAAAATGACACTCGTCCCTAAAGCTGGAGTAAATTTCAGCATGCCTATACTGGTGTATAAGACGATCCCCGACTTTTAAGAAGCTTTTCATGGGTTAAAAAGTTGGTATATGGCGAAGAGACTCAGAAGGAAGAGAAAGAGAACAAAAAAAAAGGAAGTTTTACCATAAATACAGGAAACTAGAATCCTAGAGCACACATTTAGTGGGAGCTGGATACACAGAAGGAACAGAATGGTTGTCAGGACAGCAAGTTGAAGCAAAAAGGGAGATGGAATAGCCACATGTATAATTCTCAAAGATGGACTACATACTGGCCCATAAAGCATACCTCCATAAAATCAAGAGAATAGAAAATGTGCAAAATAATTTCTCATATCATGTTGCACTGAAATTAGAAGTTAATTACAAACAAACATAGGGAAAGGAAACTTTAACAAATGTAAATTAGCCTGATCACTACTGAACAATCAGAGAGTCAGAGACTAAATTAAAGAGGAACACAAAATATACCGGGAAACAAACAAGAATGAAGACACAAATTATCAGAATTTGTAGGACACAGAAAAAGCAGTACTAAGGTCACAGCTTAAAGAATTGGAAAATTATCAACAAAATGAACCAAAAATAGGCAGACAGAAGGAAATAATAAAGTTTAGAGCAGAAATTAATAAATTAGAAATCCAAAATACAATCCAAAATATAAATAAAATATAGTTGGTTTGAAATAGAGTTCATTTGAAATTAAAAGGGGGATGTCATTCCAGATACTAAAGAAATTCAAAGGGTAATGAGAAATTACTTTGAGAAATTCTGCCACAAAACAAGAGAACCTGGAAGAAATGGACTAAAATCTAATTAAGTACTTAGACTACAATAGCAGACCAAAGTTGAAGCAAGATGAACTAAAATATCTGAACAAACCTATTACTATAGAGGAAATTAAATGGTAATCAAAAGTCTTCCCAAAACAAAAATGCAGGCCCAAATGGATTCACTAGTGAATTCTTTCAAACCGTTAGAGAAAACATACTGCCAATCCATTTCAACAAAATTCTAGGTAATGAAATTTAATGTCTAATCAAGGTTACACAACATGACCAAGTGGAATTTATTTTAGATTTACAAGAATGGTTTAACATACACAAGTCAATCAATGTAATACACCATATTAACAAAAGGAAAAATCAAAACCATATGATTATATAGATAAATGCAGAGAAAGCATTTTATAAAGATCAAGAACCATTCATGACAAAAACTGAACATGATGGGAAATGGAAGGAACTTTTCTTAATATAGTCAAGGATATTTATGATGAGCCATGGAAAAATAAAACTCAGTAGATAAAACTGAAATATTTCCCTCTAAAATCTAGCACAACACAAGGCTGTCCCCTCTTTCTACCCCTATTCAACAGACAACTGGAAGTACATAAAATGGCAATTAGTTTAAAAAAATGGTATAGGACCGAAGCAATGGCACAGTGGTAGGGCATTTGTCTTGCCCGCAGCTGACCCAGGAAGGACTGTGATTCAATTCCTCAGCATTCTATATGGTCCTCTGAGCCAGGAGCAATTTCTGAGTGCAGAGCCAGGAGTAACCCCCAAGTGTCCCCAGGTTTGGCAAAAAATAAATAAATAAAATAAAATAAAAAGGTATAAAGGGCATCCAGATAGAAAAGTGAAAAGGCAAGATCTCACTACTTGCAGATGACACTATATTTAGAAAATCCTAAAGACTACCAGAAAGTTTCTAGAAACAATAGATTTATATAGCAAACTTGCAGGCTACAAAATTAACACACAAAAATTCATGGCCTTCCTATATAATAAAAGAGAAGAAAGAGACATTGACCAAAAATTCCCATTCACAATTATGCCAAACTATTGTGAAATTCAAGTACTTTGGAGTCAACTTAACTAAAGAGGTGAGAGGCCCTTACATAGAAAACTCCAAAACGCTGCCTCAAGAAGACACAAAACAATGGAGGCATATACTCTCTTCGTGGATTTGGATGTTTGACATCATGAAAATGGCAATACTTGTCAAAGCATTGTACAGATTTAATGAAATCTCTCTAAGAACACCCATGACATTTTTAAATAAGTGGATCACACACTCCTAAAGTTTATTTGGAACAATAAATGCCCATGAATAGCTAAAGCAATCCTTAGGAAGAGATGTTAATTATCATTTTCTCAAACTTTAAATTGTACTATACAACAATAATTATTAAAAAAGAAGAGTTCTAAAATAAAAAAACAGGCCCTCAGAACAATTGAATAGACTTGATTATTCAGAGAATGACCCTAAAACATAAAATCAATTAATATATGATAAAGGGTTAAGAAACACAAGGAACAAAGAAAGTGTCTTCAACAAGTGGTGTTGGAACAACTGGTCAGTCACATGCAAACAAGTGAGCTCAGAGCTCTCTTCAAAATTATGCACAAAGGTCAAATCAAAATGTATTAAAGACCCTGATGACAAACATGAAAGTATAAGGTAAATAGAAGAAGATGTAGGCAAAACACACGACATTGAGACAAAAGGTGTCTTCAAGAAGGAAACACCACCATCCAAACAAGTAGAAGCAAAGATAAAGAAATGGGACTACATAAACTGAGAAACTTCGGCACTTCAAAGGAAATAGTCACAATGCTATAAAAACTAATCATGCCATGGGAGAAATATCCTTCTTATAATATTCTTATAATATTCCCCAATATCCTTCTTATAAGGGGCCAATATTTAATATGCAAGGTACTGACAGACCTTAACAAGAAAAAAATATAATCCCATCCAAAAATGGGGAGAAAAATTAACAGACTTTTTCTCAAAGAATAAATACAGATGGCCAAAATATTCATTAAAAAAGGCAAATAGGGACATTGGTGATGGGAATGTTGCACTGGTGAAGGGTTTTTTTTTTTTATGACTGAAACTGAATTACAAACATGTTTTTAAATATGGTGTTTACGTAGTGATTTTATTTATCAAAAAAGAATTATAGTAAATACTCAATAAATGCTTTTGGAATGAGTAAAAAAATCCATATCACTTATATCACTTATAATTAGGGAGATGCAAATTAAAGCAATAATGAGATATCTCACAGTAAAGAGGCTGGCACACATCACAAAGAACAAGAACTACTAGTGCTGTCATGTCTGCTTGTAGAAAGAGATTCTCTTTTTTTTTTTTTTTTTTTGTCCCCTAAATTCCCAATACAGACCAGGCAAGGGTCTGGGTTGAGGTGTATTTGGGGTGCATTTACTGTACCTCCTCTTTCTATACAGTCAGTGTGAAGAACCCAGCCTGTGATAAGAATTGGGAGGCCTTATTTTTTTTTCTTTTCTTTCTTTTTTTTTTTTTGATTTTTTTTTAAACTTTTTTTTTCACCCCCTTCTTCAGTGCAAGTTCCCCACCACCAATTTCCCAAATCTCCCTCCCTCCCAACCCACCCCCACCTGTACTCCATACAGGCTTTCCAGTTACCTGATTCGTGAGTTTGATTAAGATAGTTCTCTGTGTAGTTATTTCTATAGCTGCACTCACCACTCATTTTGGTGAGCTTTATGAAGTGAGCTGGAAGTTCCAGCCCTCCTCCCATTATCTCTGAGGATTGGTGCAAAAATGACTTACATTTTTCTCAGAACCCATAGATGAGTGAGACAATTTTACGTCTCTCTCTCTCCCTCTGA
>PVKC010019881.1:0-18885 GCA_004027635.1 Crocidura indochinensis
GAAGTCTAGCATTTCTTGGTTGAGGTGCTCCCACATCATTAGTTACTCTTTTTAGCTGCAATGTGCCTACACATACTTGGTTCTGTTGGAGTCAGGCATCACTTTTCTGACTGGAGATCTCAAAAGCAGAGCTACCAAGCACAAACAGCAGAGCTACCTGCATCATGTTCAGCACATTCACAGCACTAGGGATTAAACTTGCAGATTTATGCCTGCAAGCTTAGTGCACTAAGCTACTGTGCTATCCCAAAAAAGCCTATAAGGATATATCTTGGTACATAGGGAATGAGAGGCAAAACTAAAATTTCATCGGCAATGTTTTCTCTCTAACCATGAGCAAAATCCAAATCACCTTTAAATATTAGGTGATGTAATTATTTTGCACACTTTATTTAATAGAAAACCTCACAAAATATGATTTAAATCTATTATCTATTATTACTGGCCAGGTGAAAAAAAATCTAATATCTAATACCTATGTCAAAATATCCATTATTTAGGGGGCTGGGCAGTGGCACTGGAGGTAAGGTGCCTGTCTTGCCTTCGCTAACCTAGGACGGACCACGGTTCGATCCCCTGGTTCCCCATATGGTCCCCCGTGCCTGCCAGGAGTGACTTCTGAGCAAATAGCCAGGAGTAACCCCTGAGCGTCACCGGATGTGGCCCAAAAACCAAAAAAAAATATATATATATATCCATTATTTAATCTAATTATTGGCAAATTATTTTTTATTTATAAAGAACAACACAACAAATGAAAACTATTCCAAGCACTGGACATAGTATAGGCAACTTTAGGATTTACCAGAACACTTTAGAATTGAAGTTCTTTGTATTTCTAAAAAGATAATAATAAATGCAACAGAGGCGTATGTATGTATGTGTAAGAAATGTGTTTGTTGGAGCCCGGGAGATAGTATGGAGGTAAGGCGTTTGCCTTTCATGCAAAAGGTCATCGGTTCGAATCCCGGTGCCCCATATGTTCCCCCGTGCCTGCCAGGAGCAATTTCTGAGCATGGAGTCAGGAGTAACCCCTGAGCACTGCCATGTGTGACCCAAAAAAAAGAAATGTGTTTGCCAAATACCAAACCAGGGACTTCACTTTCTTTTACTACTGACTTTACTATCCAAAAGTAATCATTCAAAAATAAAAATCAAGGTAATGTCAGGCTCAAGATTATATGTAGTATGAAGGAAAGTTCAAAATATTTTAAAATACTAGCTCATCTTTCTCGAGTCTCTAAATCATCATAAACTAACCCACCAATTTATATGTTAGCAAAGCAGTAAACCATATTAAATATACAGACTAAACCATATTAAATATAATTTACATACATACCAATTGGTATTCTGACCTTAGTCTTTCTATAGAAGAGGAATAAGTTTATAAATGATAGACAAGATGAGACATATTTTCCAGTTTAATAATAAATCAAGAATATTCACAATGGCTTTCTCTAGAGACTAATAATGTCTTTCATGCTTTGCAATTACTGAATAAAAAAATTAAAACCCTTTGATTTAATCATTGATTTACTAAATCAAGACACTCCATACACATAAAACTATGTGAAATATTCAATGTCCCATCAAGATATGTGCAAATATTTCAAAAGCATCGAAATTAAAAACAAAAGTAACAAGAATTGAAATTAAAAGGATGACCCCTGAGGCTGGATGACAAGAGCTTTGTTTGGGATCATGAACATGCAGGTCACGTCACCAACCATTCAGTTTGTCTGCACCCACACAAGCAAGCCAAAGCTGCATGCAGGGAACAGCTCTTTTCTGAAGCTCTCCTGACAGCTATAACCTAGGCTGCTCAGCACAAAGCACGCTGAATTTGCCATTAGAAAAGCGGCTAAATTGTGTCATCATCTATTTGCAATTTTCAGCTTGGTAGTGGGGACGCTGAGAGGGGATATGAAAGGAGAAGGATTACATTCAGGATTTTGATGTAAACTCAGAAAACTGCCTAGCAAAATTAAGTGGAGACCTTGACCTTCCAGTTTCGATGTCACAGATAATTTAAATGATTGACTCACAAGGATTAATTCTTCCTCAGAACCAGCTCTTTATTACACACACACTTTTATTTATGAAATAGAAATGGCCCTGCCCTTTCCCTTGAATCTTATAATAAAACAAGGTCATTTTGGTCTTATAATTGTTTAGATAAAAAAAAGATTCCATTTTATATTTATAAGATTAAAATTGAAATAGTAAAAGTAAAAATAAATTAGAAATCATTTCTTTTGTATATAATTGACAGCACTGACCCTCCTATTCTTTTCATGAAATGAGGCCCAAAACATTAATGTTTAATGTGTTTAAATTCAAAAGTTTAAATGCTTCCATTTAAAATTTTTTCAATAAAGAAATTATACAAGTTTGTTCCCAGAAGCTACTGTGTCACTAATGCATTGTTTTTCTTTTTTATTCATATTCTGCATGTTCTGTAAATAGTATTAAAAAAAGTGAATATCTATTCAAAGAAAAGGGCTTGCAGGGCACCCTGGCATCAGCCACAAACAATTCTGTGGGGATTGAGGAATTGTTAAAGTCAAAAAAGTTTTAAAAGCATGTTAAATTTGGTGTTTAAGTGCTCTTGATTTCATCCTAATTTTCTTTTATCAGCAATTTCATCCACTAGTTTTTATTATTAGTGTCATGAATTTGGTATTTAATTGGTATTTAATTTTGTATTTAGTTTATACATAATCTTCTGGTTCAATTGTGTCTTTACATCACATTAAGAAAGTTTGTGAATAAAAATATTTATACAAATATCTGAAACAATGATAAAGCATTCATGTAATCTGGTAAATCTGTACCGTGCTCAGTTCTGCCCTAAACAAAGAAAAAGTTGTGATTTTTCCCCCTCCTGTTCCATATACTTTACTAGTGCTCTCACATTATTACTGCTAACAAGGACTCTACAGAATTTTGATCAAGTTAGTTTCTTTGATATTTCATACTAGGTATATTTAATAAATAACATTAAAGTTATTAAGGAATTTAAGATCTCCTCAGAACCCCAAATTAACTTTTACATATAAAGTACATTATTAATTGAGGTATTCAGCCACTCGATTTTAAAGGATACTTCTTTACTTTAGGCATAAACTATCGCTAAGGAATTAAAGAAATACTACTAAAAATATCTAGAAAACATTAGTTGCTAAAAAAAAAAAAACCTGAACTGGGGCCAGAGCAATAGTGCAGCGGTAGGGTAGGTAGCCACTTGCCTTGCACATGACTGCCCAGGACGGACCTGGGTTCGATCCCAGGTGTCCCGTATGGTCCCCCGAGTCAGGATAAAGAGATGGTACAGAAGTTTGAGTAATTGTCTTGCATGTGACCAACCCCAGTTTTATCACTACTATCCCATTATTGTTCCCAAGCACTGCCAGGAGTGATAACTGAGCAGAATCAAGAGTAAACCCAGAGCATCAGAGTTTGGTCCCCAAACCAAAACAAACATACACAAAATATATGTAGGTTGAAAAGTTAGTATTAAATGTTGAGCATATATTTTGCAGGAGGGAGGTCCAGGTCCAATTTGTAGCACCACATAATCCTCTGAGCACAACTGAGAGTGGGCCCTGAGGACTGGCAAGTATAGCATAAATACAAGCAAACAAACAGAAATTCCACCCCAATGAAACTAATTAAAATCTGAATTCTAATATGTGCCAGGACCCATTATACAGATGACATAACTGAACATCTGCATTTCTCAGTTTCTTCATGAGTTATTTTCAGAATTTTGATATCATAAAATTACCTTTAAACTTAAAATTACCTCTTAAAAGCTTTAAGAATCACAGATTGAAATTTTTTCATATGGAGAATACTATCTTGGTGATGCTGCTAAACCAAATATAAGTTTTGTTCCCTTATTATCAGTAGAAAGAAAATACACACCACCTACTTCTTAGATTGTTTCTTAATCTCTCTAATGTGCAATTAAACTCTAAAATTACATGCTAAGAAACAAATTTCACTGCTACTACCGTGACAGCTATTTCTAAAGCATATAAGCCTGTTTACTCATTGTATAAAAAACTCAATATGGATACCTTTTTAAAACCCTATCGTTTCTTACTGGAAAAAGTAGTTTTTAACCATAAATAATCACAGTTCTGGCTGTAGTCCAAGGTGTAAGCATTTTCCTCTGCTGTCTCAGCAATTCTCCTGATGTCAAAGACACATTAAAATAAATGGGAACCATACGGCTCCATAGCAGAATACCTGCACTCTTACAACCAGGAGGGCAATACAATTCATTACCAGCATTGGAGAAATATTTGGGGGACATGGAATATCTCAATGCAAAATAAAATTGCATGAGGCAGGCCTTAGATTACAATTCCCACACAATGACAGAAGACATTTGCTATTCTTCAACTCAACTAGTTTTCCAGCTCTGACTATTTACTCAATACATCATGTACCTCTCTAGTTCAAAGGATTAAACAGCCTCTTTCATGAAGTGTCACCTGCTCAAAAGTTTTGCTGTTCACTGCCTCATCTGACCCTGCAATCTAACTCATCAACCCTAAGGGATCATGATAATCCAGATGAGAATACCACATAATAACAAGAACAATAAAACAAAGCAAAACAAAAACAAATCAGGGTCCTACAGTAGTAGGGCGTTTACCTTGCACGCATCGGATTTAGGACAGATAGTGGTTCGAATCCCGCATCCCATATTGTCGTCCCCGATGCCTGCCAGGAGCGATTTCTGAGCTTAGACCCAGGAGTAACCCCAAAGAGTTGCCGAGTGTGACCCAAGAACAAAACTTAACAAAAAGCAAAGCAAAACAAAACAAAAGAGCAACAACAAAAATCAAAGTAACAAAAATAGGGCAACAGGACTCAGTTCTATGATTTTCAAAAATCTTCAAGATTTTCTGGGGAACAAAACCAGACCAAAAGTATGTATTTGAACTTGGAACTTCCTTAGGAAGGACAACATTTAGAAGCACAATTTCTTCTTGTAATTCTGAAGACTCTATCCCTTTACTATATTTATCTCAAACAAAGTCTAAATAGTTTTCAAAATAAGGAAAAAAAATAAACCAACATTTTGGGACCAGAGCGATGGTGCAGAGGTAGGGCATTTGCCTTGCACGCGACTGACCCAGGACTGAGCGTGGTTGGATCCCATGGCGTCCCATATGGGCCCCCAAGCCAGGAGCGATTTCTGAGCACATAGCCAGGAGTAACCCCCGAGCATCACGTTGTGTGGCCCAAAAAGTCCAAAAAAGAAAGAAAGAAAAAAAAAGAAAAATCAATATTTTATTTGCTCCAGATGTGATAAATTCTTAATTTACAGATGAAGGACACAGGATTGGGGCGGGGGTGGGAAAATCTCCGAGTAACAGGACAGCAGGTACTTACTTGGCTTATACATAACTGACCCAGGTTCAATTCCTGATATTCACATGTGGTCCCCCAGGATTACCATGAGTGATCCCTGAAAACAGAGTCTGGTGTATATGTATATCTTAAACATTGAATGGTGTGATGTGGCTCCCCAAAGAAAACAAACATATGAAAGCTGGAAAAGTGGCTGAAAAATAGACCTTATTTCTGATTTTCAATGAGTGACTGTCGAGGGTTGCTAATGTCAAAAATAAATTAGAGAGGTTTATCTATGATTTTTCTATAAATGCACGTTTTTCAGTTTGACCATATATTTTAAGTTTTCATCATTCCTGTACTGTTCTAATATGTTTAAAAACTATTAATAAAGGCATTGTTTAATCACAATATATATCACAGAATTATCCTCCCTAAGTGTTAGACATACAGTTAAGAACACTCAAATGCTTATATTCTAAGAATATAAGTATTTTGGGAGTAAAAATGAGGATAGTTGGGACCACATACTGCTGTGCTCAGTGCTCAGGGGCTATTCCTGGAGGTGCTCCAGGAAACATATATGGTGCTGAGTTGGAACCTGAGCCTCCTGCAGATGAAACATGTGCTTCAGCCTGAGGTGATTTCTCTCCACCCCAGGAACTCATTCTGGAAGCCCAGGAGGAGGTAAGTGCTCTTTCTCTACATTTCCAGAGAAATTGTGCCTTGATGCTAGTAGGAATGAATGTTCAGCTCTCTATTATTCTGTTAGACCTTAGAAGAGAAAGACTGAATCTTCCTGCCTGCGGAAAACTCAGCAAAAACACCCTGTGGAGATCCTAGGATTTATTTGATAAGTGTCTATTTAAACTTGAACAAATAATTGAACTATGGGATAATAACTTAAATTTCCTGAATATATTTCCTAAGTTTTCTTTTAAATTAATATGTTAATTTATATAGAGCTCTATGAATTTAGAAGTACAATTCCGTAACTCTACATGTGTGTATGCCTCAATTTTCCCCTTAGTTTTCAAAGTAATATTAGACATTTCTCCTTCTAAATCATAGTCAAAATTGTGTTCTAGTAGCCTAATTATTCCTTGGTGTTTTTCAATAAAAGAAAACATGTTTCAGAGGACAAATGACTTTGTGTCTAAGGGTACAGATCCTATAGTATTGAGATATGAGTCAGTGTGAAAGTGCCCAACTTGCACTTGAGACAGAGGTCAATCATAGGCATTGAAGCAACAACAGATAAAATAAACCCTTTCAAACTGCTATATTTCAGGAAATATCTAACAACAAATGTCTAAATAAAATATTAACAATGAGCATATAAACCAATACCTAAAAAGCAAGTGGGGGAAATTACCTGCATATCACAAAAATGATATTTCTTGATAGATATTCCTTGAATTATTATATCGATATATTATGATTTGAGTAGGAAGAGCTGTATCCATTAATAGATAAAAGTAGGTGAAGTTATTTACAGAGGTGAATTTACCAAAACCTGAGTGCTAGAATCGGAGTCGCCTGGTTTATTGTTTTGGTTTTTTGTTTGTTTGTTTTTTTGTGGCAGTGCTCAGTGCTTACTACTGGCTCTGTGCTCAATGCTTACTCTTGGCAGTCTCACGGCATATGTGATGCCAGAGATTGAATTTAGATTGGCTGCACTAAGGCAAACACCTCACTAGCTGCATTATTGCTCCAGACCCAAGAGTAGCTTAATTTGAATGCAGACAAAGCCAATCAGTCCTAGCTCAATCTGTTAATGTTGAAAAAAAAAAAAAAAAAAACTGTAGCCCTTTCTTAGGTATGGGTAGGTTAATACTTGATCCTTCTTCCGTCTTCTATTCTATTGACACCTGCTCCTAGAATTCAGACAAATGTGAACTCTGGTGATGATAATGTAAATTCATTATTTAGAAAACAAGATTTGAGGCAAGTTCATTTCATCTTAGAAATTACCTAAATAATAATGGATTAGCATTTGTTATTTTACTATCATACACCATTATAGGTTAGGAGCTATAGATACTAATGACATTAGTTTTAGAATCAGACATACTAGAAGTTTCATAACCATCTTGGGTCAATTACTTAACTCCTGTTTCTTATCTGTAATCTTCGAAGCCTGTAGTAAGGAAACAGTGGTTGTTAAAAATGATCTATGGAATCAAAGTACTTGGATCAAATATTGGATTTGTCATATCCTGGTATGGGAACTCAGATGAGTTGCTTACATTTTCTATGCCGCACGGATGAGACAATTTTAAAATAATATCTTCTGCATGGTCTTATTATAAGAATAAAATACATTAGCATTTGTAAAGCATTATATAATATTTGGTACATGTCACAAATGATATATTTTAAATAAAAATGGATCAATAAAGCATTCATATATTTAAATTCATATAGATCACTTAAATTTCAAAATAATAGAATTTAGAGAAAAATTTTCTCCTTTTCATACTCCTCTTTGTTTGCTTTGGGTAAAAACACACAGCTGTTTTCCAGGCTTATTTCCAGTTCTGTGCTTTGGATTCACTCAAGGGACCATATTCAATTTAGGATATAAACAGGGGTTGACCCTGTTCAAAGAAAGTGTTTTACCTCCTGTACTATCTCTATATAAATTTGCTTTGTTTTTTGTGGGGGGGTCACATACATCCGTGCATAAGGCTTATTTTTGACTCTGCTCAAAAATGATCCTTAGTTGTGCACATATGGTGTAGGTGATTTGAAACAATTCTGCAGCAAGGCTTTTTATCTACTTTTCTGACATAAGTTGAATTAGCTATCTAGTCAATCCATACATTTCTTTATTCAAACATATTTATCACTATCCATGTGTGATTAACTGATTAAGATATAAAGGTATAGCTAAACTGTTTTATTCATGGGCTCTATATTTGTATTTATTTATTTATTTATTTATTTATTTATTTTGTTTTTTGGGTCACATCCGGCAGTGCTCAGGGGTTACTCCTGGCTCCATGCTCAGAAATTGCCCCTGGCAGGCACGGGGGACCATATGGGGCACCGGGATTGGAACCGATGACCTTTTGCATGAAAGACAAACGCCCTGCCTCCATGCTATCTCCCGGGCCCCAGTATTTATTCATTTATTTATTCATGGGTTTTGTATTTGTCATTTCACTTACTGCCTTTTTATTTCTTTGTTAGTTTTTGGGCCACACCTGGTGATGCTTATGACTTACTCATGGCTCTGCACTTAGAAGTTACTTTTGGCAGTGCTTGGGGAACATATGGGATACAGAAGCTGGAACTTGAGTCAGTTACTTGCAAAACAAGTATCCTACTAGTTATATTGTTTCTTCAGCCCATGGCTGAAAATTCTAACTTCAAATTATTAAGCCAATATTTTAAATAGTTGTTTATAGACATGTGAAGAGAAGGAAATTTTTTTTTGTTGCCTCCCATTCCCAGTTGAAACAGGACAAGGTGATGTCTGCTTTCTTGGACTTTAAGCTGTTTATTGTCCATTTTACTGTTTAAATGGTCTCAGACAGCCAAGGAGATCCTCTCCTGAGCAGGGATAAGGCACTTTCTCTGCATGCAGCATACCAGGTACTACATATGGTTCCATAAATACTGCCAGGATTGATCCTTTAGTGCAGAGCCAGGAGAAAGTTCTAAGCACTACTGGGTTTGGTTCCAAGACAAACAAAAATAAATAAGTAAATAAATAAATAAAATAAAATGGTCTCAAAACTGTGCAAATGTTTTCATCGGTGTTCCTCAGCATATTAAAACTATAAGATATCTTAAATAATATGTGTTAGGTGGGCCGGGTGTTTGCCTTGCATGCAGCCAATCCAGGATGGACGGGGTTTGAATCCCAGCATCTCATATGGTCCCCTGTGCCTGCCAGGAGAATTTTTGAGCACAGAGCCAGGAATAACCCTTTGAGTGCTGCCAGATGTGCCCAAAAAGAAACAAACAAATGAAAAAGTGTTAGATAGAACTATTTTTCAGGTTTAAATTTTAGTACCATTTACTATTAATTAATACTTAATCATTAATATTAATTAATTTAACATTTATATTAAATAAATGTCTTTAAATGAAAATGTATATATTGATCAATGGGTGAAAGTAAGTGGACCAGAGATTTGTAGGACTCTCACCTTGTATAGCTCTTTGAATTCACTGCTTAATATTTACTAATTTAACATTGTTTGTGACTTTATGGGACATAACTACTATAAATAATGAGAATTGGTTGTATAAGTTTTTAGCTACTGGGCTAATTTTCCAATTTATAAACAAATTTAATAAACACAAGTTGACAAAATATAATATTGATGTTTAAAATATATAAAAATGTATTGATCCTTGTTGATAATCAAAGAAAAATAATTACAAAGTAAAGCTTTTTGTCTTCTAAAATTACAATAATTTAAAGTGGTGAAAATAGGGGCTGGAGAAATAGTACAGCAGTAGGGCATTTGCCTAGCAAACAACCAAACCAGGGCTGACGGTGGTTCAATTCCCATCTGGTCCCCGGAGCCTGGCAGAAGTGATTTCTGAGTACAGAGGCAGGAATAACCCCTGAGTGCCACCGGGTGTGTCTCAAAGCAAAAATAAATAAATAAATAAGTAAAAATAGAGTGGTGAAAATAGCATAAAGAGATGAGTACTTTTCTATATAGCTCATTGGAATATAGATTACTACATTATCAAAAGAACTTTGTTAGTGTAAATATATTTAATATAAAGAATGAAAAATAACCTTAAAAATAAAAATTTTGAATGATGAACTGATCTTAAAGATGTAATAATACATTTAGAAGCTAGAGACTATTATAAAGTTAAGGCACTTGGGACTGATTGTGATTCAATTATCTGGTACTGCATTTGTTCCCCAAGCACTGCCAGTGTGGCCCGAACTATCAACTGAAGACTCAATAGAAACCTTTGCCTTTTTTTTGTTCATATATAATAATCACCAATTATATATAATAATAAAGCAAATAAAAATCACCTAACGTGTAGCACCATAGAAATAATTGAGTAAAATAAAAATATAAATATAGGCAAATTTTTGCAATCAACATATATTAATAATACTTTGCAGATATTTTAACAAGACTAGAAAATGCTAAAATATTCTTTAGTGAAACAAAGAGCAGCTTAGAAAATGTTTAATTTGTAGCAACTGTATAAAAGAAATTCTGAAACAATAACACCACAATGTGGGGCCCAGGAGATAGCATGGAGGTAAGGCGTTTGCCTTTCATGCAAAAGGTCATTGGTTCGAATCCCGGTGCCCCGTATGGTCCCCCGTGCCTGCCAGGAGCAATTTCTGAGCATGGAGCCAAAAGTAACCCCTGAGCACTGCCGGGTATGACCCAAAAAAACCAAAAAAAAAAAAAAAAAAAAACCCCACAATGTTTATATTTATTGCCTTGGGATGATATGTCATAGTTAAAAATAATCTGTTTCTTCACTCTGTTTTGAAATTTCTTTTATAGAAGAATCACAGAAGGCACTAATCTTAGAAAAACTGTAAATTCAACATTTTTAATTTAAGAATCACTTTACAGTTTTTGAAATATGTCAATATAATAAATAGTTTAATACTTTCACAAAGTGACATTATTATAAATAAGTCATCTTATGCTCTAGCACTTATGACCATATGTTTCACATTTTCAAAATTTCATTAGAGTAAAGCACAAGTAATTATTCATAGAATTGCAAAAAGTAGGCTTAAAAGTTTAAACCACTCCATAATGATTATGAATGTGTCATTTCTTGCCTGTCCCAACCATGACCAGTTGTGATTACAAATCTCACCCGATTCTGAACCAGTGAGAATGTGTTTGGAAGTACATAAATAGCTCTATCACCATCATCTGCCTGGCATACAATTAGTCTTTTCTTAGGGTATAGTCATACACTGGATAGCAGAGGCAAATCTTTCTGCAAAGAGAGTTTTATATTTGCATTTCATTTCTTTTTTTTTTTTTTTGGTTTTTTTTTTGGGTCACACCTGGCAGCGCTCAGGGGTTACTCCTGGCTCCATGCTCAGAAATTGCTCCTGGCAGGCACGGGGGACCATATGGGGCACCGGGATTCGAACCGATGACCTTTTGCATGAAAGGCAAACGCCTTACCTCCATGCTATCTCCCAGGCCCCTGCATTTCATTTCTATGACAGAAATGCAAGTCATTTGCAGTCCTAGTCTCATTTAGTTTTTGCCTCCTACTCTTGGCTTGCTATATTATTCCTCTAATTCTAAGCTATTTTATACCAATATTCCTGTCATATCAACCTAGAATTACAGTTCTGTGACCTGTAATTTCCTAGTTTTTTTGATCTTGGAGTATTTTATCCTATATTCCTTTCCATTATATCACATATTTCAATTAAACACAAAACAAATTTAAAAAGGCCTTGACGAAAGTAAATTTGCCATAATATTGTGGATTGGACTGAAGGCTATCTATACAGAGGCCAACCCTAATCCAAATGACTACTCTGTCTCAGTCCCACAAAAAAAGAAATCTTTGTGCTCTACCCTAGCATTGTTAAAAGTCTAATGGATTTTTAGCCAATAAGTTAACAAACATTTAATATTCTAATTAGTTGGGGGAAAAGCAGCAGCATAAACATGAAGGAATGTTAGAATTAGTTAGTTAGAATTAGGATTTCTAATTCTAGAAATCAGAATTAGAATTTCTAATTCTAACTAAATTCTAGTGTTAGAATTAGAATTAGAAAATTTCGGTCTGTTTTGTAGAATTTAAAGGTACATGCAACTTAAACATAGAGATATCATTTATGTACACTTTTATAGTTATGGAACTGCTTATAATAAGCAATCTTGTGTGACTTGATAATTTGATTCTAGAAAAGCTAAGGTCATATGAGGTAGTATTGATTACCTGTCCGTTCTTGCACTTTTTGCTATTAATTATAAGAAATAAAGGAGAGATGGGTTCAAATACTAAAGATCCATCAACTTTATTGGGAAAACATCTCAAGACATATGTCTTATCAACAGAATTACAACAGTTAGCCTCATGCAGATCTTTAATAGCACATAGGACATAGGTCATCTTCCAATGCTATTATTCCTTTAAAGAATTCTTGACCTATACACTCCCCAATCTATTCAGTTACTAATAGGTAAAATTATGCATGCCATGCATACACTCACATTTATTCATTACTGAATAAATATATAGTAAACATTTAGAGTTCAGGACATTTTTAAGTTGTTCTTGCAGTGCATTATCAGCTTATATATCCATATAAGCTTATATATGTCTCTTAGCAACAGCTGGAAGAACAATTATGTTCATTTGACCCAATTTGAGAGATTGTCTCTGCAATGCAAATATGAATACTGTTAAAATTCTGTCATTGAGTTTACTTTGAACCAGGCTGCACTTGTTCAGTGTTACAACAATTACTGATTTCTTTACCCTTGGATTTGCTATTCTCCATACTGTATTTAGATATTTGGAAAAGAACTTGGAAGCATCAAGAGATTTTTGTGTAAGGGAAGAATATAATTTGCAGTTCTCAGGAGACTAAAGGGAAGAACATGTCTGAGTCTATAATAAAAGGAAAATTAAAGCCAGAGATGAATGGAATTTTCATGTTGACACTTTTTTCTTTTTTTCATTTTACAATAACTCTGATTAAACCTGGAGCATTTTAATTCTATTTGGCCCAGAACTTAGGGAGATGCATCAGCCTAGGTACAACATCTAGATGCCTGTCACCTAACAGAAACTTTTTGTTTTGTTTTGTTTTGTTTTGTTTTGGGCCACACCCATTTGATGCTCAGGGGTTAGTCCTGGCTAAGCGCTCAGAAATCGCCCCTGGCTTGGGGGGACCAAATGGGACGCCTGGGGATCGAACCGCGGTCCTTCCTTGGCTAGCGCTTGCAAGGCAGACACCTTACCTCTAGCACCACCTCTCTGGCTCCACCTAACAGAAACTTAATCACATCTAGACTAACTTAAACTATAGGTAAAATACCATTTAGAGAGAGAATATTGTTCCATTTATAAATAATACATCAGATTAGGATTCAGAATAATAAGATTTTGTGCATGGGATGTTGTATATGTGTGTTCTATGATAGCTATTTTTAATGGAGCACAAATTATCCTGTTTCATTCTCTTATTCTCTTTCTGTCTGCCTCAGCAAGCACCAGCTTCGTTATTAAAACAGCTGACTATTCCAGAGAGTATAGTCTCAGATGTGCCTCTGAGAATGAGGGTAATTTTTTAAAGGCTTGGGTACTTATAATTTCCTTTTAAAACTATTTTTCCTAGGAGAATGATAGAGGTATGTTTTTACCCACCAGGATGAAGCAAATTGTCCAAGCAGAAAGGGTCATATTTTGGGAGAGAAAAGACTAAGAGATTCTCCAGGTTCCGCTCACTAATTCCCAGATGATCACAGGCAGGTTTTCAAACAGAAGGAAAAGGATGACCTCACAGGAGCTGCAGTGGCCCAGCCTGCTGCACTGTGCTGGCAGCTATCCCATTTATCAGACAAACTGCCCTGGGGCTTCTTGGTAAATTCATAATTTACAGGGAAAAGTAATCACTTCCTCTGCTGAGTACACCAAGCTCCAGGAGGCTCCTCCCTAATGCCAGAGGAAATGCTGGAATAGCTGTGTCAAGGTAGTTCTAACAAATGTAAAAGCCAGATAGTTCTAGAAGGCTTAGGAACTGTAAATGCTTAGAATAATAACAAGTAATTAGACTGTACTGTTCTTTAAGATAGTATCACCCAGACAAGTGATACCATAGCAAAAACCGACCAAACAAACAAACAAAAACAGAAGTACATAAAATGGCTAGGCAACCATTCCGGTATTTTTTTTTTTCCTTTTGTTTTTGGGCCTCACTTGTCTGTGTTCAGAACTTACTCCTGAATATGGACTTATATATCACTCTTCATGGGATCAGGGGACCATATGTGTCAGAGATCAAATCCAGACCAGCCACATATAATACAAGCACCCAACCATTCCTTTCTTAGGATGACCTTCCTTCTAATGTTGTGTTTGAGTGCTTTCTATGTAGTGGATCAGCAGAAGCATATTAGTAAGGCATGTGTGATTCCTGGTAACACCAAATAAAACCAAAACAATTGCCCCCAAGAAACCTCAAACCCAAATTTAAGTACTTTCCAGATCCAAGAGTAAAATTGTCACCTAAAAGGCTAGAATTATTGTCCATATTTTACTAAGGAGTATGCTCTACTTATTTTTAATATCATCTAGGTGTATATTCATATTCCTTTACCTCTATGAGATTTTTCTCCCACCCTCTTACCTAAAAGATAATTACTTATCCTTTAGGCACTGAATAGATAATTGCCTAAAGGCATTATTCATTCACTTTTTCTAATTTATTTTTTGTCAGTCAATGTCACTACTTGATGTTTTATATGCAAGTGTCTTATTTTCCATGTGTTCATTCTTTATTTTGGTTCTAGCAGTGCTCAGAAGCTATTCCTGGTTTGGTGCTTTGGGGCTGCTACTGAGAGTTCTCAGAGAATTATATGGAACTAGGGATAGTCTGGTGTCCTACATGTGAAGCATGTACTGTAGCCCTTTGATCTATTTCTTGGCAGCCCATTTGCTAATGTTTACCCTCTTAATAATAATTCTTTTAAAATGAATACTTATCCAGTCTAGCCAGCTTCCCTAATACCTTGAACACTGTAGGATAAGAAGTGAGACACTATACAAAGGATGAAAACACACAGAATAATATTCTTGTGATTCTTGAACTAAGAGGAACTAGTATAATCAGTTACTATGCTATGTATATAAAGAGGAATCTCCAATCTGGATTTCATCTTTTTAGTAAGACTGAAATACACATTTACTCACATGGCCCCTAACAGTATGATGAGATTCTAATGATATATTAGATGCATAAACATGCCTGTAATCCTAGTATAGTTCATAACCAAACCCTTTCATAAATATTTTGCATCTTATTAATTTATCTTATAAATCTATAACTTCCAGGACCTAACCGGCATAACTTTTCTGCTTTTCTGAGAGCGCTAGTCCCTATGCCTCAGGCTTATAATCTTTTGTTTTGTTTTGTTTTTTGGGTCACACCCGGTAGTGCTCAGGGGTTACTCCTGACTCTATGCTCAGAAATTGCTCCTGGCAGCCTCGGGGGACCATATGGGATGCTGGGATTCGAACCACCGCCCTTCTGCATGCAAGGCAAATGCCTTACTGCCGGGGTATACCTAAGCTTGTAGGGGGGGCTCAGCCCACCAGATGTATCCTCAGATTTTCCTGGTGGGTAGAAATAATTTAACCCCCATGGGTTTCCTCAGAAGGCCCGCTGCGGACGCCTTTTTTACCCTGCGTGGATGGTTGAGGAATTTCCAAAGAGATGCCTGGCATTACATTTTCAGCCAGTATCTGACTATCTCTCCTTTGTATATTATCAGGCAAAAATATTGGCCTCTTTCAAATAATTTGGCCCAGAAATTCCAGCACCAAAAGTTTATTTGAGAACCCCTTTTTCTGGATTTAGTCAGCTCAAAAAAGCAAAGACAAATTTTCTCTCCTTTTCAAATTTGTCCTTTGCAGCTGATACAGATTTTGACTTTTGTCCCTCCTTTAGAAATAGGGAAACTCTTTCTTGGGGATTTGGCTCCTCCCTTCCTTTAACCTCTAAAAACAATAGGAGTCCAGCCTAGAAACACCAAGCTTCTAGATATTTCCTATTTTCTCCTAATCCTGATTTTGCATTTAAAGCAAGCTTGCTAAGAGATACCTTGAGTTGTGAACTTCTCTCTTGTAATTTCGAATTTTTAGTCACACCCATTGCTTAGGTATTGTTATTGCAATTATTCTTCACCTGTGGCTAATTTTACCCCTATTAATTCCCCTGCTCAAGAATTAAACTTGTCGCACTCTTGCCAGAAATGTGTTGACCCCACACATACTGTGTGTGGTATCATTATTGCATATTTCATATTCGTCCGCTCTTATTACCTGTTTTTCTCCTGTGAAAGGACTATGACCCACGAGAATTGCTGAGACGCAAGACATCTACAACACCTTACCTCTATCAGGTTTATGTTCTTGTTTTTTACATTCCTTTGTTTCCAGATACTTTCTCATTCTAGAATTATTTCTTGCAATGATAACAAGGACTCATTATCCTGGTAGAGACAGCTTGCTTCTCTTTCTTCTAATATGAGATAATAAAGTCAAGTTCTAATTCAAGTTGCAAGATTTCTAAGTATAGGTAGCAGAGAAAATTTCTAGGTTATGCAGACCAAGACTTAAGAGTAGCCTGAAGCTTCCTTTATGGCTCTGACAGGGAAGTTGCTCTCCACAAGCAGAAAAAAAGATGTGGGCACTGTGGCTTCCTCATGACCAACCTTTCAGCCACAGATGCTCATACATGTTTTATGAATCATATTGCACAGCAACTAAATATGAGTAGACTTAAAGAATTGCTTTAATAATGTAAAAGATATAGGGAATATTAGGAGAACTCAATGAAGTAATTAGTTATGCCACTGAAGGATTGGGAAAGGTTTTATGAAACGAAGCTTTTTTTTGTTTGTTTTTATGAAAAAAAGTGCTAGCCTTTCATTAGTTCTAAAATGTATCCCAAGGTTGTTAAGGGGCAAAACACATAAGACTATGAATAATGAGTACTTGCAGAGGAAGTTCTAATTGTACTTCAATTACTAGTTAAATTTGATGTGTACGTATTGACCATCTACTTCATGTCAGATACTAATCTCAGCACTGTGGAAATGAAGAGAGGAAGAAGACACGCTCTCTAGTATTCAATGAGAAATCATGAATGGTCTGGCTTGGCTTTTTAATTCTTATCAAACACAGCAGGAAATCTTGGAAATCTCTCAAGATGGAAGATGAAAGTTATCAGGCATATACTGATGTTGAATTAAACATGACAAAAGAAGCTGCAATTCACAAAAGAAACATTTTTTCTTTTTATCTTAATTAAAAAGTAAATGTTTCCATGCAGGTTCATAAAAAAATTCCAGTAAATAACATAATCAAATATGATATAGAGATTTAAGTCTTTACAAGATATCATTATGGTTTCTTCAAAATAGAGCATCAATACCTGTTGATTTAAGGAGGTTGATAATCCATACCCAATAGAGATATGGGTGATGTAAAATTTAATTACAGAAGCAACTAAAGGCTCGTCCTGGATTTCTGACTTTTTTCTTTCAGTATATCATTGCATTACAGATCAATTTGAATAATAAGATAGAATGAGGACTAGACTTGGACTCTCCATCAACAAAGATAAATCAGTAAATTCCTCAGAGAATCTGATTTACACCAAAATGCTTCCCAGGCTAAAAATTATTCAGGGAAAGCCAATCAGGCTTTTTATGACAAACTTCTTCCCTATTAAGAGAAAAATCTTAGCCTTGGCACTTGCACATGATCAAGCAACCTGCCAGTTTCTCACCTTCCTAAGATGGCAGTAATGAGCAACTCATTGATCATGTGGTTAATGAGAAACTGTCATATTAGATCTGTGCCATTGAACTCTACTAGGCTAGCACCACCTGTAGTGCCTTTTGTCATACAGACAAATCCAATTAAGCATGTGCACACTGGAGTTCATGAAGTTTATAGAGAAATGTGCAAACCAGGATGCTGACAGACTGGACCAAACCTTTCAAACCATAAGTGAGAGTTTAAAAACCCCTAAATAGGCTCTCTATGGGGATTCAGCCATACCATTGTCCTGTGTTTCTTCCTTTGTGCTTAGGCTCAAGCCTCTTCCCTATTCTTTCTTAAATCTCTTCTGTCAATAATCTTTAGGAAAATAGTTATCTTGTAAATTTCTATTTAGTTAGTTGTTTAGGTTTTTGGGTCACACCTAGTGGTGTCCAAGCATTACTCCTGGATCTATACTCGGGAATCACTCCTAGTAGGCTTGGAAGATCATATGGGATGCCAGGAAGCCTTATTTGCTATAAAATCTCTCTGGCCCCTAAAAATTCTAATTCTTGAGAGCCAAAATAATCTGATGTCTGTAGAAGTTGGGCATCTTTAGATTTAAAACACCTGAAATGAAATAGTAAAATAAAGATGGATGAATTACTTTAAGAGATGTTCAATAAGCTTAGTTATACAAATAATGTGTGGCTTGCCATTTTTTTCTCGGTAGGTGTTGGGGTTGCTGTTATGCATTGACTACAGACAACACTGTTCAGAAGCTATGCCTAGCTATGTGCTCAGGAGTGATCCTCGCAGCTGGATATCCAGCATATGTGATGCTGGGAATACAACTAGAATGAGATGGATGCCCCACAAGTGTCATTGCCTACACAATCTTTCAGCTCTTTGAAATTAAGTTTTCCCAAGACAAATACATTTGCATTAAGTATGAGATAAGAAAATATACACTGGGGCTGGAGAGATAGCACAGCAGTAGGGCATTTGCCTTGCACACAGCCGATCTGGGAC
>PVKC010019882.1:0-18875 GCA_004027635.1 Crocidura indochinensis
TTGCAGCCTACCTGGGTTTGATACACATCAATTCCTACATGAAACATACAGACCCAGCATGATGCTGTAAGAGGAGAGCTGTGTGGGGGGTGGGATTAGGACTGGATCACTGCTCCATGCAAGCAGATACAGGATCCCATTACATTCATCACCTCAGACACATGAGTGCACAGAACTCATCCAGGGGTTGAGAATGAGTCTCCCAGGTACACCCCAGAGGAAAGTCTGCAGGGTCAGGTAAATTGGGTACTCAGCATTTCATTGAGTGTTCCGTGGAAGCCCATGAGCAAAGATGGACAAGACGTGTGCAGGAACAGATTTCACATATTTGTGTTGGGCAAGTGACATTATTTAAATATTTATAGAGAAACATCAAAGTTCTTAGTGGAAGAGGTGGAATAAACCAATCACCACAGTCTAATGTATGCCCAGAGTGCCAAGGAGAAGCAAGGTAATCAGAGTTGACTGCTGAAAAGACCTTAGTAAAAATAGGAACTTCCAACTTCAGGTGAGTCAAGTGAAGAGACTGTGATCTAGGAAAAGCAAAGAGCAACTCTGAAGATGAGAGTCAGTCAGCCAGGTGCTTCAAGAGGAAATGGGAAGTCTTGCCTTTAGAATTGCACAAGTAGCTCTCCACTGCAGAAAAATGCACAGACAGCTTCGCTGGGAAGGAATAAAACCAGTGATCATGGATCTCAGAAGGAGAGTCCCACTCCCAGAGGTGTTGAGAAGAAGCACTTCTGTTGTCTTGATAATTCAGTGCACCATGAGTCTTGGAAAAAGAGGGCCCAGGACTGTTGGCCCTCTGTCACTGCGTGCAGTCCTGAGGAAGAGAGGATGGTTCACTCTCCAACCCCAGTGTCCCATAGACAGGCAAGTTTGTGAAAAGTCTTTCCCCAATTACCTGGATTAGAGCCTACCACTATTGACTTGGTTTTATTATAGATGTTGTTATTTTAATATATAGCAAATTTTATATAAGTATCAGAGAATTTTGAGTATTTTGAGTTTGTTTTCTGCAGACTCGCTCAGCATCGAATAATGCCACATCAAGGCTGGAAGCCCGCTTGTCCTTTCTCCTTAGGAATGTCAAAGAATAGCCACAGCATCCAGTCCCTGCCAGGTCTCACAGATCTTCCATGGAAAAGGCCTGCAGTCTAGAGACACCTCTACGGACCAGTGCTGGGTTGACAAGGACAGAAACTTAGTGGAACTGCTGTGCCAGGGTCAGAATGAGCCAAGGGATGCGCCTGAGAACAAGCACAGTGACTTAGGCGTTTGTCTTCCCCCTGCCACAGAACCCGGTTCCATTCCCAGCACTAGGGGAGTGAACCCTGAGCACAGAACCAAGAATAGGCTCCTAGCACTTCTGAAAACAAAACCAACAAGCAACAATGACCCAGGAAGTGAATTTCCAAAGGAAGTCATCAAGAATTACCTTCTTAGAACCTGGGAGGGTCCTGCCTCTAAGTTTTATACCAGTTTCCTGGTAACTTGTAGAGGCTACAGCCTGGAGCAACCTTAAAAGCAGAATGCTGTCCTCACAGTGAAAGGAGTCATCCTTTCACCAAGGAAGACAGGAAAACAAGGGGACAGTGGAGGCCTTTCTGTCCCCATCTCTAGGAGTACAAACACCAAAAAGCACCTACATCTCAATCGGACTATAATGCTGGCAACCCCCGAGTCCCTTGGTGAGTGACACCTCTGTTCTGAGCATCTGACAGAGGGACCACACTACCACTGTGTGTACTGAGAGGGTGAAGTTCCCACATCAAGGGGGAAATGTGCTCAAAAAAGAGACTCAGAGAGCACCACACAGGGATTGCCAAAGCCAAGTTTTACCAAGCTGCACTCAAATGTCTTCCCTGGCCAAAGTGGTGCATTTTCTCCATGCCTGTCAGAGATTTCATGGATCCCCAGAAATCCAGCCATTTTTAGAAATCCCATGAAATTTACCTTTTCACTCGAATCCACATGAAATCAAAATTTTTCCCTACGAGTCCCCATAAAATTGGCACATTTCCTCAGAAGACCCCATGAAATTATAAAGAATATTGCAGATTCTCTGCTCCTCAACCTTGTTGTACCTCTTAAAGGGACAGGTGAGGCCACTCAATTGTGTCATTTCTTTGTTAAGATTTCGCCAAAATTGCTATGAAAAACAAGACAGTATCACATTATAAATGTGTTATATTCCAGAAATGGCCAACATGAAGCTGTCTCCGATTTCTCCTACAGATGAAAGAACTACTATCAACTCAACTCCTAAGTATTGTTTTAAAACAGAATTTACCTATATTTTGATACTGCAAACATCTCGGAAAATAACCACAGGAACTTAGGAGGCTAGAAATAAGAGAGCATACCCACTCTCCATAAAATCTAGGCAAAGTAAAATTGCTACCAGGGTGAAAAGTTCTGTTCTGTGTAATACACTGGCAAACATTGGTTTTCAAGGTGCTGTGAGGCTTCTTCGAGCTCAATGTAAATGCAGATGATGAAAAGCTGAGAAATGCAGGCCAAATGCTGTGGAGAGAGAGTGGTGGTTAGAGGAGTTTTTAGGCACTTGCCTTGCATATGGCCTATCCCGTTTCAAACCCTACATATGGTCCCTTGAATAATACCTAAGGTCATCATGTATACTTAGGGATAGACCTCTCTACAATGTCAATGAGTATAGCCCCCAAAATAAGGAAACAAATGTTTCTAATGCTCTCCTAAAAGCAGGAGAGCACTGAGATTTGAGAAAAGGTTGGTTATGATGCATTTTAAAAATAGATATTCCTGCTAAAAAAAATAGTTGTGCATTCCAATTAACTAAAAATGATCCGCTTTTTTTCTCTCTAAAAGGAAATATTGGAAGTGGAAAAAATTTCAAAGGATATCCCAACAATAAAGTGCAATTGTAAGTGAGGACAGGCTTCTGGGGTTAAGTGTGATAAGTGAGAACAGACGTATTTCCCATTCCACTCTTGCAGCCAGCATCAGGCATCACCTACTGGGTTGCCTAGATCTCCTTCCTCCCAGATTATTGAGTAAACCAGGCTCTCAGATCTTATGATTGAGGCCACTTGGAAAATGCCCTTTCCTGAGACAGAACCAGAGCCCCACTCAGAGCAGGAAGTTTTGTGCAGAGCAGTTTCTCTTGAATAGCAATAGACTTTGCAGAAATTCTGAGTTGCCTTCATTTTTTATTTTAAATCAGGTTAATATTTGCTCTTTCCTTGAGATTTAACACCTAAAACCACTCACGTAGAAAGATTCTGGGTGATCCTGAAAGCCAGTGGACTTACTCCTAGCTGCCTTTAGACATTTTGGCAATACCAGAAGCAGATGAAAACCTAGGGGCATGATCTGAGAATTGGGGCTTCAGTTCTGGTTTCAACGGGGGAAACGATGGATCCTGCAAGAAAGAAGATTCAGAAAGGAAAGTAAGTACTCACCTATCACAGCTAGAACTAGATAGTATGAGAAGAAGCAGGTTCTAATCTGAAATTTATTATCAACGGGTCCTCTCTCTCTCTCTCTCTCTCTCTCTCTCTCTCTCTCTCTCGCACACACACACCACACACACACACACACACACCTTGCTGAGCCCCATTCTCTTCATCTGTGAAATGTGGACAGTGACCCCTGAGCTTACAGTGCATTTCAACTGCAAAGTGCAGGATATCTGTGAAAGCTTTTCTCAGGAGAAAACTAAGGGAGGCCAGGATGGTCTTTTAAAACCCTAGTCAACTTGACATTTTCATGGAGGAAGCAGCAAACAAGTCTCACCATGTCTCAGATGTATGTGGGTGAGGAAACAGAAGCTGTTTCTTAGTTAAGAGAGGTGTTGAGGGGCCAGAGTGTAGCACAGAAGGTAGGGCATTTACCTAGCAAATAGCGGGCCCAGGTTCAATCCCTAGTATCCCAAATGGTCTCCCAAGCCTGCCAGGAGTAATTTCTGAGTGCAGAGCTAAGAATAACCCCCAGTTGATGCTAGATGCCCCAAAGCAACAACAGTGTAGTTGAATGCTAAGAGCTTAACATGAAAGTGTTCCTTCAGTAAAATCCCCATCGACCAGGACTCACCTGTGAGGAAATTTGTCTTTGGTTCTATCCAATGAACAAATCAGAGAAGTGGCATCATGTCTCTCACTTTATTGTTAAGGAAAGTGAGATCCCAGGGTGCTCCCTAGGAAGAGACAGTGTGGAACTCTCCTTCAAGTAATCTTCACCACCTTCTTTGACTTCCAGAGCGGGACATTTTTGTGTGGGGTCTGCCATTAAGCTGCTGTCCTTTAGGCAGAAAGTAGAATCTGATAATTCCACAGGGATATTAGCCCTTACCAGACAACCTGGAAAGAGTTGGCAGCCATTATTTTCTTTTGAAGCTTTGAAGGGGAACCAGGCCATTTTTCTGCTTGGAAAACAAAAGATGTTACCTGAAAGCACTTTAAGAGTAGAAGAATTTGTTCTCAGGCTGTAAAAAGGAATGCGCATGGGGAATATAACATAGTCTCTTGCCATTTTTAGTCACTCCAAAGGGAACAAGGGAGGCAGAACTGACTGATGCTAGGACACATCCAACCTCTGCAAAGAACTTTCTGTGAAGAACCTCTTTCACAGGTTGCAGTGGCATGGCCTAGGGAGACAGTGTCACAGTCTGGTTGTCACCACCTGCACTCACTCAGTATGCTGCTCTCCTCATCCATCCCTTACAGAGTGAAAATGCTTTAAGGAGTCCCAGGAAGTGAACAGACAAAACCTTTTCTTTATTTTTCCTTTTTAAAAACAATGTCTTGGGCCTCATTTTTTTACCTTCAGCCCTTTTGATTAGTACCCAGGCATGCTACTGCTACAAGATATGAAATGCAAACTATATGAAAGTGGAAATGTCTTAAGGAATAGATTCTCAAACCTGAAGTCATTTCGTCCAGGAATCTTACAAGTGTCGGTAGCTCATGCTTTGTATGCTGGAGGCAATATCCAGGAACCACAAGGTGTGACCCTCGAGCACATTCAGAAGGTACCCCCCAAGCACAACTAGGTATGGCTCAAAACAGCAGCAGCAGCAACGATGATGATGATGATGATGGTAATGCTGGTGATGATGATGATGAAAATGATATAATAATATAGGGAGTTTTCGTATTCTTATTCTGGTGATGCTTTACTTCCTAAAATGAAGAGATGATCACACCTAGAATAGATGAATGGTTCTTGCTTAATTGGTCCATTCATAGCAACACCCACATTAGGTACCATGTTCTGAATTCAAATGTCCTATTTCTCATAATTAACTTCGTAATACTCTTCTGCAGTTTCACGTTAATCATTTTCAACTTTATTTGTTCCAAAGCCTGACTCCAGTTATATGTTAAATGCTTAAGAGTGGCTTTATGTTGTCATTATTTAAAATGAAAAGAAAGACTTGCTAAGTAAGAAAGATAAAATTGTCTAGTTTCCAAACTGACACAGATTCTTCCGATAAGTACTGGTAGATTCTTTAGCATTTCTACAAGTTACTTGCAATGTAGAAAAATGCAATCATTTAGCATTTGGCTATATGTACTAAAAATTATTCTATCACAGATAATTAAATTTTAATATATCTAAGTTATATCATATACCATCTTTATGTAAAATTATTAAAATTCAGCAAAGAAATTACAGGCAGTATGTGGGTAATAAAAATATTTGAAATGCAATTTAAAAAATATTTAAGATACAGATAACACATATTTTTATACCCTAACAAGGATCAGATTCATTTAAAAAAAAAAACAGATACTTGGGCTGTAGTGATAGCACCAAGGTAGGTCATTTGCCTTGCATGCTGCTGACCCGGCATAGACCCGAGTTCAATCCCCCGTCATTCCATATGGTCCCCCGAGTCTGCCAGGAATGATTTCTGAGCACAGAGCCAGGAGTAACCCCTGAGCGCAGCAGCTGAGTGTGGCCCCATAACAAAATACTGAAAAAGAAACTTGCACAGTTAAAGCTACATTGAATCTTAGACTTCTGCTCTTGGGTTTTGTTTTACTGACATTTTCTGGGAAGAAATCAAGCCCTGGTGACCTGCCTCTCAATATTCAAGTTTAGAAAAAGTAACTAAAATCACTCTAGATATTAATTTTAATTATTAACAAATGTATATTAAGAAAAACTGATTTAGGGGCCGGCGAGGTGGTGCTAGAGGTAAGGTGTCTGCCTTGCAAGCGCTAGCCAAGGAAAGGACCGCGGTTTGATCTCCCGGCGTCCCATATGGTCCCCCCAAGCCAGGGCCAATTTCTGAGTGCCTAGCCAGAAGTAACCCCTAAGCATCAAAAGGGTATGGCCCGAAAAAACAAAGGAAAAAAAAAAGAAAAACTGATTTATTATTAAAAAGAAATATTTAGGGATTAGAGTGATAGTACACCAGGGATGGTGTTTGCCATACATGTGGCCAACCAAGGTTTGGTCTCTGACATTCTATATGGTCCCCAAAGCCTGCCAGAAATAATTCCTGAGTGTAGAGGCGGTAGTAACACCTGAGTACCACCAGGTGTGATCCAAAAATGAAAACAAAAAAAAAGAAATATTAAATAGAACAAAAATATTACTTGAGATATATTTGTATCTGCTAGAAAGAAGTTGGCATTTCCTAAAAAATCAAAGACATTGACCATGAGATGCAGCAAAATCTACTCCAAGGCCTGTACCATTTTCTACACCAGTCAGAGGAGGTTGGGTCCACACAATGACATCCATGGAATATTTCACAGCAGCATCATGCAGGGTATGGGCTGTGGGGGCCACTCCAATGTGCGTCCACAGGCAAAGAACAAGGCAAAGCTTGGCCTGTCCCTTGGCAAAGCACATGGCCATAGAATGTGTGAGCAACATATGGCTTGAGGAGTTCCAGACACATCACATCAAGTGAAAAATCACACATAGACTAAACTATGACTTGACTACATGGATGTGACATTTCTAGAGTCAGTCCTATGTCTGACTGGAACTGATGGCACGAGTGAAGACTGGCTGATATGGGAAGGAGAGAATTTATAGAGAAGCAAAAATGTGGCCTAAGTAAATTGGATTGGGGAGTAAACAGCTGTTCATTGATAAAAAAAAAATCCAACAAAGTCAAGGTGTAAAATCAGTGGATTTTTATGGGAAATTTAGGAGTATGGGTCCCTTCACAAGCTTCACTCTCCTTCTTGCTAATGCTCATCGCCCCATCCTGGTTTTTATTCATGATAAGAGTGGGGCATTTTTCATTCTATGATCTTGCTTACTAAAATCTCACCCAAATATAGCATCCCTTTCTGCCTGCCTCCTTCTGCCTGGCTGGCTTGCTCATTCACTCAGTCAATTATTCAACATAACTATATTGAGCATCTCCCAAGTTGGAGGCTCACTCTGGATGCTGAGAATGTCACCTTCCCATACTCCCCTCCTCCCCAACTGTCTGTAGTGTATAGTCACTGTTACTCCATCTTTTCATTGTGTGCAGTGACTGACTATCCATATAGGTCAGTGGTTGGTTTCAGGTCTTTTACAAAGGTGTTACCTTGGGGTATGCTTTCTTTTAAAAAAAAATTGGGGGCCCACCTTGTGGCCCTCAAGGGTTAGTCCTGGCTCTGCACTCAAATTACTTCTGGCAGGCTCAGGGACAATATGGGATGCCAGGAATTAAACCCAGGTCTGCTGTATTCAAGGCAAATGCCCTACTTGCTCTGGCTCCACAGTGTGAATTTTTATATTCTAATGAACACATCTGTAAAGAGATGTTCTTTGAGAGTTGGGTTGAGGTTTGGTTAGCCCAAAGTTTCCAAAAGAGAAAGGGTTATCCCATATTCCCTATCCAGGGAGTACAGAATATGGTACATTGACAATTCTCAGCAATAAGTAAACCACACAGATTATTGAGGAAATAGCAGGCAAGAAAATTTACACTGCAAGCTGTTCACTCATAAGCCAGTTACCCCCCAAAAAATGGAATCACAAGCCTAGATGACAGCCTCAGCACTCCTACCTTCCATTTATTTAAATCCAAATGCAAGCCCCTCCCTTAGGGGAGAGGAAAATACCAACAGAAACTGATCAAGATACAAAAAAAAAAAAAAAAAGAGAGAGAAACAAATTACGATTATTTCAAAAGGCCTCAATTTACTTAATACACATCTTAATACACTAAAACAATTCAAGATTAGGCAATCAATACAATAGGACTCAGGGGTGCCCCCAAACCAAGCAGCAGGCAAAGCCAATAGTTCAGAAGAAAAACCTTGCCTTACTCACAACATGACTTGGTGGTCCCTCTTTTGGTGCTGGTGTGGTAGCCTCTGCCTGCTGAGCAGACTTTTCCAAGCCTGCTTAGGTGGTGGCCCTAAATTCAATGCTAACCCCGAGGCTGGAATTCATTTTCCATGCTAAACTGAATGGTCTTAGATGCCAAAAAACATTTAGGATTTAACTCCATTTTCTACATGCACCCATCGTGCCCTCTCTTATAAAAAACCTTCTCTTGTGTCTGCCAGCATCAAATATCAGTCTACATGTACCACAGAAAGAAATGGACCAGAATATGCACCAGGCCTGATGATAACTAAGGAACAGGTTCTGCTCTAGTCAACAGGAGGGGAAGGTTGAGCTGAAGGCACAACACCCGGTGGAAATGCTGTCCACACAGCAATGCTGGGGAGGGGAAGGGCCACATTGGACACCTGTTCCCTCAGAGCTGAGCGGACAGCATGTGCTTCATCTCATAGTAGCGGGTTTCTCAAGGACGTTTTCAGTGGACTCTGGCCCAGACTCGACTTGCAGACAAATACACAAAAATGGCTCCCTGTCATAGGAAGAAGAGGCTCCTGGTTTGAGGGTTCCTTGCTTGGGTTTTCCAGAACTAATCCTATTTTGTGATAGGAAGTTACTCTGGTTCCTCTCCTCTTTGGAAAGTAAGCGTCCTTCAGGGTTTCTTCAGTGTATACCCCAAACTTTTGACGACTATGAGCTAGCCCATACAGCATACTGACTGGGAGATCTGCGCTGGGCTCTCCTCATGCTTCAGATCGACTGGGTCCTCTAAGGTTTTCCCTGACTGACTCTCCGAGGGAGACATGCAGTGGCCAGCATTGCTCTGAACACAGACCAATCATATAGTAGTGTCAGGTAGAAAATCAGTTCTCTTCTCTGTGTTTAGTCAATGGTTTTCACTCCCCTGGCTCTTTTTTTTTGTATATCAAATGCACACTAAGTTATTAGAGCTTTGCATTCCCAATTTAAGATCAATTGTTTCAGTTCTCATGTAAGCAGATATCTTGAGCCTGCCTCTTCTCCACCCACCCCAACATTATACAGAGCAAGGAAAGCATTCTCCAGCTGTGAATGTCTGGACAACAGCCCCGCATGGCTTCCCCCAGCTGCAGAGACTGTTGATTGGAAAGCTGCTATGGCAGCCAAAATAATTCTTCTGGACTCACTCAGAAGTATGCTTTAGCCCTCCTGTATTTCAAAGACCTCCTTGTCTGCTTTCCTGAAATGTCTCCTTGCTGTCCCTCACTTTGGGAATGCACACGGTGGAAGGCCACACCCACGCATGTGGCACAGAGCCAGTTCTGACAGTGAGCCTGGCTTGGGACCTGCCTTCTCCCCTAGGCAGTCGCAGAACTCAACTGCAAGGATGGTCATGCAGGATCATTGATCAAAGTAAACAGATAAATCGGTGTCACAGAAATGGGAAGGAAAAAAGAAAGCTGTGAAATTTTGCATCATCTGTGAAAATAGTCTGTTTGGTTTGAGTTTGTGAAAATATCTTAAGGTAAGGGAATAGAATGACGTTTTCTCCCATCTTCTTTAAAGGCTTTGAAAGGTGCTGGAATTAGGACAAACTTGCGTTAGTAACAGAACCCCAGTCTGTGCTACTCTGACCCTATCACTTCCAAAATCTCTCATAAAAGAGCCGGGTCCTGCAAAAAACTCGGGTTAATACCTGGGAGTGGGCTCACCCCAAATGCACAAGAAACAGCATCAGAGTTGTGTTTTTTCAAGTAGTTGAGAGGAGAGAGAGAGAGAGAAAGAGAGAGAGAGAGAGAGAGAGAGAAACCACAACCAAAACTCCATTCTGCATTCTGGGAGATGTCCCTTCTTCAACCCCAGGAAGTGACCCTGAGCACTTTAATATGGGAAGAAAGCAGGAAGGTTTACTGACAGCCCACTGCTCTTCAGAGAGGGTACAGGCTAAAAGAAGGTGATTGGAAACAAGTGGACACAAAGGAGGTCACAGTGGCGTTGTCCTTGGCCTCACAGGCATTTGCAGGTGGGGAGACATGGCAGAAGTTGGAAAGCAGAGGGAGAGCTGGACCCTGAGACATTCACATCTGTTGGCAGTGGGCAGGAGGTGCTGTCCGACACAGGCAGAGTCAGCTTGGCTTGGCATTTCAGATCACGGAAAGGAAGCAACTGGCTTCCAAGGGAAGGATGAACTTGAAGCTCAGTTTGCAAGTAGATGCCATCGTTTTGTAGGCAAAATAAAATACTGGTGAAAGGTAACATCAAAATATGTATTTGGTATACACCACATTTACATACATGTCTGTGTGAGTTTATCATGTAAAAGTTAAAAAGTATTAAAGTTCATTCAAGTACACAAGTGTGATTCTTCTTTTTGTTGGTTTTATTTGGGGGCCATACTGGGCAAAGCTCAAGGGCTACTCCTGGTTCTGCACTCAAGAACTACTCCTGATGAGCACTGGAGACCATATGGGATGTTGGGAATCAAACTCAGGTCAGCACACTCTAGGCTGTGCTATTGCTTCAACCCCAGAATTCTGTGTAACTCTTCTGAACAAGTCAAGCTCATGCTCTGCAGGAGGTCTGTCCCCTTAGGACCGAACAGCATCCTGCTCTTTGAGAATCATGCCTGGCAGAAGCAGATCAGCATATGTTTAAAACACTTATGTTTGAAAGGGCATTTATACAATTACTGTCTTCTCCTAAACAAATCATCAGGAATTGAAGGTATATACCTGTGAGCCCAAGGAGTTAAAGGGCTGGGCACATGGAGAAGAAGTGGAAGGGAAGCCATAGGTCTTTCTTAGTGCTCCCTTCTTCACGGGATCCCTGCTATCAACCACTGAAACTCCTCATTAACAACTGCTCCCCACCCAAGGATGTACTAAGACCTAGGAATTTTGGGGACACAATAGTGCTAGTGTGCTGGTCCCCATTCCAGGAGAGCAGCCTTTTTTATCATGACAAGATTCAACTCCCCACTTCTAGTGCATGATCCTTTGTGGCCCTCTGTAGGTTCCTTTTCTCTCAGCAAATCCTCTGGCCCACACATTTCTTCTCCCTGAACCCAGTCTGATACACCAGCCGGGGAAGAACAGTTGGCTGCACAGCTTGCCCATGTCCGAGAGCTACTCTGGGGTTTACCTGACATAAAAATACAAGGACCTTGGCTGTCCTACACTCTGAGGGTGGCACAAAGTACCATGGTTCCATATGGTCCCCCATAACTTTCCCCCCAGTGACTATGAAAATGTCTGTTTCTGGGGAAGTGCCAATAGCCCCATGGAGCCACCTGATCACCACTGGCCTTGCCTGGCTGCCTTTGCTTCTCTCTCCCTTTGCTCTCTATGCTCCACAAGAAAATATTACATGGTCATGTTGCCTCTGGTTTAAGGCTACAGGACAATGCCAGGTACAGCTCATAAATGACTGAACGTCCTTGACAATATCCCATCAAAAGTCTTGGATCTGAAGGAAAAAAATAAGGGCTGAAAGCTTTTCCCAGGCAGTCTAGTCTGAGCTGAAAACTCCGGGGCTTTCTCAAGATGAGGAGTGGGGTGAGCGCCAGGCAGATTCCCTTTCCTGCCTGAAGCCATGGCAGCCCACAGTCACACCCTCTGACAGAAAAGGTCACAATTTAACCATATCAAATTACCACACACCAAATTTGCTCAATATCTATCAATCCTGGTTTTGTGAGACCACAAGTGGCTGTGTGGCACCTCAAAATATCATAGTAGTGTCATCCCAGTAGGTTCCCAGCAAATCTAATGGGAAAGTTGCATAGAAACCCAAGCCTAATAGTAACATAGAAGGCTCAAGTTGCACCAGCCACAGTCTAGACAATCCTCAGATGATGACTTTAGGAACACCATTGAGAGAACAGTTATTACAAATTAAACGTTTCTTTTTTGTTTGTTTGGATTTTGGGATTATTTTGTGTGTGTGTGTGTGTGTGTGTGTGTGTGTGTGTGTGTGAGAGAGAGAGAGAGAGAGAGAGAGACAGACAGACAGAGACAGAGACAGAGACAGAAACAGAGAAACAAAGAGATAGAGTGAGTGAGTGAGTGAGTGAGTGAGTGAATGAGTGAGTGAGAGAGAGACACCCGAACAGTTATTACAAATTAAACGTTTCTTTTCTTTTTTGTTTGTTTGGATTTTGGGATTATTTTGTGTGTGTGTGTGTGTGTTTGTGTGTACACGTGTGTGTGTACACGTGTGTATGTGTGTGAGAGAGAGAGAGAGAGACAGAGACAGAGACAGAAACAGAGAAACAAAGAGATAGAGAGAGTGAGTGAGTGAGTGAGTGAGAGATAGAGAGAGACACCCAGCAATATTCAGGGGTTACTGCTGGTTTTGCACTCAGGAATCACTTCTGGTGATGCTCTGGGGATCCTACAGGATGCAAATAATAGAATTCCAGGTCAGTCACTATGTGCAAGTCAAGTACCCTACCTGCTATGCTATCACTCCAGCCCCAAATTGACTCTTATTAATCTAAGTTTTGATCATTCCATTTGTTGTCCTTGCAAGGGTGCCAGTGTGAAACTAGGGACACTTGGTGGACAGAAGGTTGCACTGGTGGTAGTATTGTTGAAATATTTAATACCTGAAACAATTGTATAATAAACAACTTGATAAATCACTGTGTTACAATAAAAAGTGTAATTCTTGGGGCCTGGGAAACAGCATGGAGGTAAGGCATTTGCCTTTCATGCAAAAGGTCATCGGTTTGAATCCCGGTGCCCCATATGGTCCCCTGTGCCTGCCAGGAGCAATTTCTGAGCATGGAACCAGGAGTAACCCCTGAGCACTGCCGGGTGTGACCCAAAAACAAAAACAAAACAAAAAAAAAGTGTAATTCTTGAATCCTTTAGTATACAAATTTATCCTTATTCTTTAATAGAAACAAAAGTTAAAAATAATCAAAATCAGAAGGCTATGAGCCAGGTACTTTTATCTATACAGAGAATTTCTGTTTTGGAAACAAACAAGAAGGCTTCGATATAATTAGATTTAGAAAATAGTCATTGGCCAGGAGAAAAAAATAATACTGTACTGTGACCCCAGACAGACATGGCCCCACAGGGGTATTGCTGAAAGCATCCTTAATAGTCTTGCTCATGAATTTTAGAGCTCACCCCAAACATGTCCCCAAACAGCTTTAGAATGATCTCAGACCCCCCAGTTTGGTTTTTGTTTTTTTTTTTTTTGGTTTTTTTGGGCCACACCCAGTGACGCTCAGGGGTTACTCCTGGCTACGCGCTCAGAAGTCACTCCTGGCAGGCACGGGGGACCATATGGGAACCTGGGATCGAACCGTGGTCAGTCCTAGGCAAGGCAGCAGGCACCTTACCTCCTGCGCCACCTCCCGGCTCCCATGACCCCCCAGTTTTTTTTTGACCCCCCAGTTTTAACACAGTTCCTAAATTCAGCTGAATTTACCCATCCCCTCACCTCTGCACTCTTTACTCTGACTACTGATTTTTAAAAGGACATGTATTTGTGTGAACTCTATCATTTGTCCTTTCTCTTTGTAAGAGTCCCTGCCTTCATTTCTACAACCTCTGCTTACCCTCTGTCTCTACCCCTACCTCACAGACCTCTCTGCCTACTTGTTCTCTGTTAATTCTATTGAAAATCACCCCAATTTTATGATTATGTTGGTTTTATTCTTGTATCCTCAATAGATTGTACAACTATTAATATATAAGGAGAGTTGAAAGCAAAGAATAAAAGGCCAAAGTGAGAGTATAGAGTTTAAAGAGTACAGAGTTAAAGAGTGCAGAGTAAAGGAGAAAGCACAGAGTTAAGGCTCTTTCCTTGTGTATGGCCAACCCCATTTCAATCCAACGTACCACATAGTCTCCCAAACACTGTCAAGACAAGCTAGGAGTACTCCCAGCACCAAAGGGTGTGGACTAACTTGGATACCAACACTACTCTACACATGCACACCTAAAAAGAGGTACAATAACAAAGGAGAAATGAGGTATAAAAGTCTCCTTCCACTCTCCCTTTCTCCCCAAACTTAATGGTGAGTCCAAATAATAATGTTCAGAAATAATGCTACTTTAAAAGTCCTATAAAACACCCAGTACTTAAAATATTTTATACTGGTACTTGGAACACTTTGTTCTGAATGAATTGTAGCTCATTGGTGCTGTTTCTTGAGGGAAACCCTAGAGCTCCATAAACCAACTGATCCAGAAGTGGGAAGCAGGGACACCTTAAATCTGAATAGACTTTCTTACAATACAATAAAATATTCCGCTAACTGAAGAGACAGACACTTGGAAGTACAGGGTCCAGCAAAACCCCGCTGAACACTGACAGGCCATATCCTCTTGCTGAGGACTCTTCAGGAGTTGAAACCAGAGTCCTGGAAATGTTTCTGAGTGAGCACTATGCCACAGGCAGCCTGATACACCCCACCAGAAGCAGGAATTACCAGGAGGAACTGTGTACCCTCGAAATCTAGACTGAGGAGCAATTGCACGTTTTGATTGTGTTAACCTGTGTGTAATTATGTAATTACCTACTAAAATTTAGTCGAAGTGTTGCATGCCTAAATCATTAACTTTAACAATTGACAAGCACTTTGATTAGTATTTTCCTAGTGTAAGATAACATACTTTTGTCAGCTTTCATGTGATTAGTTCTGATTGGGAATTTGTTTATGCAAAAATGTTTTCATTGCCTGTTAGGAAAGTCAGAGAGGGAGAGAAAGGGCAGGGGTCAGGAGCCATGGGGTGTGGGGTTCTCCTCCAGAAATAGCACCAATGAGGAAACAGCTTCATTCCACAGCCAAAACTTGGAACCTTTTATCCTTTGTTTTCAATTCGCCTTATATATTAACAGTTGTACAATCTATTGAGGATACAAGAATAAAACCAACATAATCATAAAATTGGGGTGATTTTCAATAGTATTAACAAAGAACAAGTATCCAGAAAGTGGGCAGGGAAAGCAGGTTAGAAGAGACCTCAGCAGAATGCTCACCAGGCCAGCAGCTGTCCCCTCACAGCACTGCAGGGACAACTGCTTTTTGAGGGATATGCATATACACACACTGGATCCAGAGGCAGTGTTTTGGAGAATTTGATGCCACGTCTCTTTCTGTCTAACTCAGCTGCTCCAAATGTGCCACACTCCAGCTAGGCCCATTCTCTGGATGCAGCTAATTACCAAATGGAAAATCCTCTCCTTGCCTGGCTATCACACAGCTGGTTAACACCAAATTTCAACTCTCAGGAGGCAGAAAGTCCTCAGGCTCATTCTCCACTTCCTTCACCACTCTCTCTCTCTTTTTTTTAAATAATTTTTATTGTGATCAAAGTCTTTCACAGTAATATTTAAGGTACATAGTGACAAAGAATTAAGGCCATTCCCACCACCAGTGTTGTCCTCCCTCCACCCCTGTTCCAAGCATGCATCCCATACCTCCCCCCTTTACCCCTTGGACTGCTAATTTAAGAGGTCTCCTTTGTGTATAGCTTGCTGTAGATTGGGTATCGATTCTGGTGTCATTAATTTTGGGTTTGGTGCTTAAGTCTGATCATTTTTTTAATTTCCACTCAATGTTCATATGACTGGTTGTTCCTGATACCATGCATTTTTTTACCCCTCAAGTTATGAGGGAGAACAAAATGATTCAAGTTCTATGATTCCGTTGAAAAAAGAAAAGAAAGAAATAAAGGGGGAAAAAGAAAAAAAATGCTGGTGGAATCCATCTAGAGGCTTAGAAGAAGAAAGGAAAAAGGAGAAAAGGGAAAAAACAAGCAATGACAAAAACACAGGGGCAACAACAACAAAAACTCATCACCAAAACCACAACCACAAGGAAAGGAAAAAAAAGGTCTGGTGTGGCAAGGCTTTGTGGTTTTTTTTTGTTTTTTTTTTGTTTTTTTTTTTTTGGTTTTTGGGTCACATCCGGCAGTGCTCAGGGGTTACTCCTGGCTTCATGCTCAGAAATTGCTCCTGGCAGGCACGGGGGACCATATGGGGCACCAGGATTCAAACCGATGACCTTTTGCATGAAAGGCAAACGCCTTACCTCCATGCTATCTCCCGGGCCCCTGTGTTTTTGTTTTGCTTCATTTTGTTTTGTTTTGCATAGGTACAACAAGTATTGGGGAAAGTAGATGGAATTTCCTTGGCCTAGGAGGTACAGAGTTTCTCCACCATAGAGGCATACTGTCATGGGAGCAACTATGGGTTTCATTCACGCTCATTCTTGAACCCCAAGGTCTATTTATGGTGCCATGAAACTTTCTGCTCAGTTGTGAATAACAGAATCAGTCCTCTGTAGCTAGAGATCTTGGCATTTCAACGGGCCATAGGAAACATCTAGGATAGAGTCTTTTGTTATGGTTCTAGAAGATCTGTTCCATCACGTGTGTTGTAGTCAGTCTTCGGTAATTAGTGATCTTGGTTTTTTTGCACAAATCCTAGGCCAAAGCATAGGTTAGGATCTTTCTTACTGATGCCAGGAAAACTTCTATCCAGTCCTAGTTGTTATAGCCTATCTTCTGTAATTAGTGATCTTGTTTTTTTGCACAGATCAAAGGATGGTACGTCTTCTGATTTCATCTTACCATTAGGTAATGTGACAGGCAAACTTTTTGGATCAAGTTTTTGCTGTTTCCTCATTGTCAGGTTGTTGTATCAACCTGTAGAAAGCTAGTGCTAGAGCAGAATTAGGGATTTCCCAGGGGGAATTTGTTTCCTGGTGCTGTTTTAGGGAGCTGTATTGGGTCTTCATTTGGGATCTGGGGTTCAGGATTGGATGGTCACTGTCCGATCATATGGAGTCGGGTTCTCACAACACGTGTTCAGGGTGGGAGATACCCTGTATTATAAAATGTAAGGGCTCTTATCCCTAGTGAGTAGATAAGATTTTGATTCTATATATAAATTTTCCCCTTTTTTATTATGCCTTATGCAAAAGGGAACAATGCCATATTCCATTGCTGGTGCCTTTGAGGTTAAGAATGACGGGCTTTACATTCTCTGCCTGGTTTTGACCTGTACTTTTATTCCAAGCAGAACTTTTTCTTCTAGAATGTCATACCAAACAGACCAAAACAAGTGAAATTAACAAATATATATAAAAATATTTTAAAAAGGGGCCTGGGAGATAGCATGGAGGTAAGGCATTTGCCTTTCATGCAAAGGTCATCGGTTCGAATCCCAGTCCCCCATATGGTCCCCCGTGCCTGCCAGGAACAATTTCTGAGCATGGAGCCAGGAGTAACCCCTGAGCACTGCCAGGTGTGACCCAAAAACCACAAAAAAAGAAAAAAAATTAAAAAAAATTAAAAATAAACAATTAAACAAATGATGGAGGAGACCACACGTTTCTTTAAAAATAAACACACTAAGCAGTATAACTACTCAGGTATTGAACAATACAAAAAATATAGACATCCCCATTAAGTCTTTTGAGATATGCTTGCAGAGAGGAGGTCGAGGGCACTTTTTTTATCCCACAACCTAATCTTGTTGAATTTGAGAAGTGGTTAGCAGCAGTAAGGGATCAGGTAGTGCCCTTGAACTGGGGGTCCTTCTGGAGCTGAATCCTGTAGCATACAACAGTCCATATTTAGGGCAGTGGTGAAAAGAAGGGTCACAGAAAATGAGTCAGCAGGCTTAGTGGTTGTAACTTCTTGCTGGGGCATGAGATTTGGGATCAAGAGGGTGTTCTTTTGCTATGGGAGTTGGGTGTTGGCCTATTGGGGCAGGAGGTAAGAGTTGGTACCTACTGATGGGAAAGAGGATTAACTAGAGAGGGATAATAAATAATTATTGGGGGGATGAGTGGATAGGAGAACTGAAGGTGGGATAATATATAAGAGGAGCCTTATAAAATGTAGGAATGGATTGTTTACAATATAGGTTTGGGTGGCAAAGAGGAGTCCATTGTATACAAACTCATGCCCACATATAGACAGACATTAGAGATCTATTCATAAGTTGTTATTGGATGCCTGACCTCAGAGATGGTTCTGAGCACTTAAGAAATAATTAAATTATAAAAATATAAATAGATTGCTAACTTATAAATTAAAGAGAAAGAGAGTAGGGCCAAACTCAGAACTGTGAGTCTTGTCTTTTCTTTGTGTTTCTTTGTCCTTTGCTGTTCTGGATTTCGTGGGAGTGGACCAAACTGGTCCCCAAAAAAGACTCGCTCTCCCAGAAGTCCATCCTAGGGCTGAAACACCCAAGAACATTCCATTAGACTGAAAACCAGCTAGAGCAAGTACTCTGCAAAGCAAGGTCCCCTGATTATGACGTCAGGCTGGGAATTTCTCCGCATCCACGCCTGCCCAGTAGGGCCAAACTCAGAACTGTGAGTCTTGTCTTTTCTTTGTGTTTCTTTGTCCTTTGCTGTTCTGGATTTCATGGGAGTGGACCAAACTGGTCCCCAAAAAAGACTCGCTCTCCCAGAAGTCCATCCTAGGGCTGAAACACCCAGGAACATTCCATTAGACTGAAAACCGGCTATAGCACTGATTTCCGGGCGCCCCATAAGAGCGCGGCCGCTCCACTTCGCTTCTCGGCCACGCACTCTTTCTAACCAATAAACCCCATCACAACACGCAGGAAAAACC
>PVKC010019883.1:0-18874 GCA_004027635.1 Crocidura indochinensis
CAAGGAGCGACTTCTGAGCGAATAGCCAGGAATAACCCCTGAGCGTCAACCCGGTGTGGCCCAAAAACAAAAACAAAAACAAAAAAAAACACACAGAAAGCATAGTTCCTTTTAGTATTATTTATATTTTGTTTTTGAGTATTTTGGCTTTCTTGTTGGGGGTACACCTGGTAACACTCAGGGGTTTCTCCTGGCTATGCACTCAAAAATCGCTCCTGACTTGGGGGACCATATCGGACGTTGGGGGATTGAACCACATTCTGTCCTAGGTTAGCTGTGTGCAAGGCAAATGCCCTACCACTTACACCACTATTCCGACTCTGAGTATTATTTATCTTTATAAGAAAGTGAAGAATAATACACAAAAATGGCTAGTATATCCTTGATTACAGACTTGATTGCCCACATATTTCATTTGATAGTCATAAGGCAATTTAAAGCATAGGCATATTCAATGCCACCGAGTCTCAACTTTCTTATTAGTCAATAAAGGACACTAATATATATTATATATTACATATATATGATTTTTGTGAAAGAGGTTGACTTTCAAAAATAAGAAATGTATCCTAAATGTATTCTATCAACTATTATATTTATTTTACTAAAGGAAAAAACATCATGGCAGATGATTCCTGAATTATTACACTCATGTATATGATGAGTCAAACAACATTAATGAAAGTGAAATAAATCTTTGTAAAATGACCCTTAAATAAAAAATATAACATATAAATATGTGTATGACTATAAGAATGTATAAAAAAAAGTATACTTGGGTCTGTATCAGTGGCACTGTGGAAGGGTGTTTGCCTTGTGCGTGTTGGACCCAGGACAGACCTTGGATCAATCCCTGTGTTCCATATTGCCCCCATCCAGGAGCTATTTCTGAGCTTATAACCTGGAGTAACCCCTGAGCATTACCAGGTGTGACCCCCCAAAAAACAATCAAAAACGTATACTTGGTACCATGATTGATATGAAGATATAGAGTGCAAATAACGTACATTACTATATATATATAGCATGTGAGATATATACATACATATATAAGCCAATTATGAAAATTTATTTGATTTGGACCCACCTTGCTGTGTTCAAGATTTATTCCTTGTTCTGTGCTTAGGGATAAACTATGAACCATGAATCATGACTATGAATCAGTAGTTTATGCTTAATATGGAGTTCCCAAACTGTTTGAACAGTGATTGTTATACCCACTCTACAATCTCTCTGGCCTTGATTATGCATTTAAAGTGCAAACTAAAGTAAGATAATGGGCACATCAAGAATCCTCTTTTATAATTTATATTAAACAACAGTCTTATAAGTAAATGCTTTACAACATCAGTATAATCCATAAATGAAATGAGATTCCTTCTTTAAAATATTTTGGAAATATCAAAAGTTAAGTTATACCCAAGAACAATTACCTAAATTATTCAACACTTTGAAATAAAGCCATTTCACATGGAAATGTATTTGGCTGATACAGCCACTAAATATTTTGACATTTAATACTTTTATTTCTTCTATGAAATTTTCAAAATGTAATCAACTCAAAATCTTGGTGAAACTTTAAAGAAATAATAAAAATAAAATAAAATCAGCTATCTAGACTAGCTTGCCTGGTATTCTAAATTAGTAAGTAGTTATTCTCTTGAATACAATAATGAAGTACTTTGTATTTCAGTTCTATTCAACTACTACATTATAGTTTTTATTATTCCCAAATGAGAAAAATGTAGTTTATTTTTAAGTGACTAAAAAAATAAATAAGAACACACCTAGACTTTAAATTAAAATGCCTATAATGCCTCAAAACTAAGTCGATATTAAATTCTAATATATAGGGACCGGAGCATTGGTGAAAACGGTAAGGCATCTGCCTTCTCTGTGCTAGTATAGGATGAACCGTGGTTAGATCCTCCGGAGTTCCATATGGTCCCCCAAGTGGAGCGATTTCTGAGTCCATAGCCAGGAGTAAGCACTGAGCATCACCAGGTGTGGCCCAAAAACCAAAAATAAATAAATAAATTCTAATATTTAGGGTTAAAGCAGAGATTTGATATATTTAATTTGTTTTATGTATAACTAAACACATAATCAGTGTTTATGTACATTACTATAATTAAAGAACTATAGATAGACATTGAAGATACGTAGATAGAAAAATGTATTTTTTAAAAACTAACTGAGAAATAATTTATTTTACTCAAAATATAAAGATGCCAGTTATAGAATTTAAGTATTAGAAGGATATTCACACTTTTATTTCTTTATTTTGGTTTTGGAGAACATCCAGTGACGCTCAGGGGTTATTCCTGGCTATGCGCTCAGAAATTGCTCCTGGCTTGGGGGACCATATAGGACACCGGGGAATCAAACAGTGGTCTGCCCTAGGCTATTTCGGGCAAGGCAGACACCTTACAGCTTGCACCACTGCCCTGGACCCGGCTATTTACACTTTTGAAATAACTTTCATTTATTCTCAAGAAGATGGAGAGAGGTAAAATTTTAAATATGCCTAAACAAAAATTTCATGATGGACTTCGGTGAAATGATTCTAAATCATTGTATTGCATTATGTAATTTTTTGAAAGCGTAACAACATTCACACAAGCTTCCAAACTTCTTGATCATTTTGTAGAGTGTAAAGTTATCTCACTCAGGTACATAACCTAAGAAAACAATCCAACAAGAAGTATGAATTACATTTCCTTAAAGATGCTCACTAAAATATTGCAATGAAGAGTAAATGGAAATAAACTAATTCTCAAACAACAGGGAAATAGCCAAGTAAATTATAATATATCAACCATGTGGCATTTTGTAAAGTCATTAAAAATGATAAACATAAAGGATATACAATAACAGAATATATGTTATGCTGTATGTAACTTCTATGAATTCTAATATATTATACTATGATTAGACATTATATATAAGAATGATCAATGAAAATATAAAAATAATTCATTTTAGGATTATATTTTAATGAACTACTTTTATGTCTTATTCATTAATAGTATTTAAAATTCAAGGTGTATTAAATAATGTAAGATATATAAAAAGTAGTAATATTATTTTTTAGCAATTTAAACATAGCAGTGAAAGTAGCTTGCACAAGTATTATACTGTTCAATATGTATGTTTGGATAACAAAATTTGTAACAGCACTGCACTAATTTCACATATTTATGTCCTTATACTATCTTGACTCAGAAGAGGCGATTGAGGTGATCTACACTATAGTTATTGCCCAAGATCTGAGGATAAATGTCAGAGATAGTAATGGATTTGGCACTAATAGAGTGTCAACCAATGAAGACATTTATTTGAGTTTAATTATATTTAAAACTATTTTCTGCTTAACAAAGAATAATAAGGAGTAATCTAGAGAATCACGGTTTAGATGCACCTAGACAAACACATGAAAATTTAAGGATATGAAGAGAGGACCACCATAATTGGGACTTGAAAAATGCTACTTGCAACTTTATGTAATAATGGAATCATACAACGTACCTGTTGCTATGTGAATGACGTTGGAAAAGGCCATATACAGAATGATCTCTCTCATGTGTGGAAAAAAAGATACATGATATAGGAGCAACAAATGATCAAAGTCAACAAAACTGGAGGATTTCTCCATAGAGCTGAGTTAGAGAGTGGAGGAAAAGTTGTATGTGTGGACATTGGTGGAGGGAAAAGATCACTATGGTATTGGGTGTGGTATTAGAATGATGTATATATGAAATTTCCATCAACAGTATTTAAATCGCAATAACTCAGCAAAGTCTAGCAATTGAAGGGGTAGTGCATAGGGGTTATTCTTGTATCTGCCTTCAAAAATTACTCTTGACAGTTTTTGAGGGACTATTGGAATGATACTGAGGAGTATGTTTCAAGTGGGCTCCATGCCAGGCAAGTACTTTAACTGATCTATTGTAACTGCTGAACTGGGCAATTTGAAAAAGCAAACACAGACCTCCATCTAAAACAGGGGTCTCAAACTCGCAGTCCGCGGGCCGTTTGCGGCCCTCGGTACAGCATTTTGTGACCCGCGGCCAGCCTTCAAATATCGCAGTATTTGCGATTATTCGCTTACCGAATAATCACAATAAGAATCGCATTAGTAAAAAAAAAAAAAAATCGCATTAAATATCCACATACCCCGAGCAGTTCTGTTTGGGGTATGCAAATGTTTAATGCGAGTTTTTGCGATTCTTTTTCTTACTAATGCGATTTTTTATTGCGAATACTCCGTAAGCGAAATCCCTTATACGGCCCTGCCTCACCCCGACTTTGCCTCCTGCGGCCCCCAGATAAATTGAGTTTAAGACTCCTGATCTAAAACAAAGACTCTCCCATTTCTGGGAGGGATCTTGGGGAGGATACAACCAGGCACAAAGGTCGAATCTAAATGTATTAAAGACCTTGATATCAGGCCCAGAACCATAAGGTATATAGAAGAACACATAAGTAAAACACTCCAATATTGAGGTTAATTAAAAAAAAAAAAAAAGGGAGAAAACAACACTGTCCAAACAATTTCAAGCAGAGATAGGCAGATGGGACTATATTAAGATGAGAAGCTTCTGCACCTAAAGGAAATAGTAACTAGAATACAAAGGCCACAAACTGAATGGGATACTATTCATACAATATTCATCTGATAAAGGGCTTATATCTAAGATAAACACGGTACTGAGAGAACTTAACAAGAAAAAAAAAACAAACAAACACCTAACCACATAAAAAATGGAGAGAATAAATTAACAATTACTTAAGAAGAAATGCAAATGGCCAAAAGATACATGAAAAAAAAAATGCTCTACATCACTAACCATCAGGGAGAAGCAAATCAAAACAACAATGAGATACCATCTCAAGCCACAGAGAATGGCACACATCACAAAGAACAAAAACAATCAGTGCTGGTAGGGACATGAGGAGAAAGGAACTCGCAGCAACTATGTGTGGGAATGCCATCTAGTTCAGTTTGATGGAGAACAATATGAAGATTCCTTAGCAAACAGGAAATTGAGCTCCCATATGTATTATCCAGCCATACCACACCTAGAAATATACCCTAGGAACACAAAAACACAACACAAAAAATGCCTTCCGTGTATCTATATTTATTGCAGTGCTATTTATAATAGTCAGACTGGAAACAATCCAGATGAGTGGCTATAGAAACTGTGGTACATATACACAATGAAATATTATGCAGCCATCAGGAGAGATGAAGTCATGAAATTTTCCAATACATGAGTGGACATGGAAATAATATGTAAGGGAAATAAGTCACAAGGAGAAAGAGAGACACAGAATATTCTCACTCATCTATAGGATTTAAGAAAAATAAAAGACATTATTGTAATACAGAGACAATTCAGATGAGGGCTGGAGGGACTGGTCCACATATAAAGCTTATCACAAAAAGTGGTGAGTTCAGTTAAAGAAATAGCTACACTGATAACTATCATGACAATGCTAGTGAGTGAGAGAAATAAAATGCCTATTTCTAATACAGGCAGGGGTTGTGGAGTAAGGAAATTAGGGGCACTGGTGGTGGGAATATTGCACTGGGAAAGGGGGGTGTCCTTTTATCTATCTGAAATATAATTATAAACATGCTTGTAATCATGGTGCTTAAATAAAGATATTAATTAAAATAAAAGATATGCTTGTTTACAAATATAATGTATATTTTGAATAAACTTGAGAGGATTTTTGTTCTCAACTTAGAAATGTTTTTATTATTTACTAGACTTTAACTGCATTACTTATCAGGACTTAATTATTCTAAGCATTTCTGTTAATGGTTAAGGGTTAATTCTAACCATTGCACAGCAGAAGGGCATTTGCCTTGCACACAGCCGACCAGGAAATGACCTGTGTCCAGTCCCTGGCATCCCATATAGTCCCCGAGCCTGTTAGAGCGATTTCTGAGCTCAAAGGCAGGAGTAACTCCTGAGTGCTACCAGATGTGGCCCCCAAATAAACAAACAAACAATGAATCTTCAGATGTCATCACTATCTTTCATTGTGAATGGAAATAGGATATTTTTGGTGCTACTTTTATTCTCTGAAGCTGTTCACCATGTTGGCCTCTGTCTCTCTCTCTCTCTGTCTCTCTCTGTCTCTCTGTCTCTCTCTGTCTGTCTGTCTCTCTCTCTCTCTCTCTCTCTCTCTCTCTCTCTCTCTCTCTCTCTCTCTCTCTCTCTCTCTCTCTCTCTCTCTCTCTCTCGTTTGTTTTTGGACCACACCCGGTGACGCCCAGAGGTTTACTCCTGGCTATGTGCTCAGAAATCGCTCCTCACTTGGGGAACCATATGGGATGCAGGAGGATCAAACTGCGGTCTGTCCTAGGCTAAGGCCTCACATATCTCTCAAGTTCCAATAGATAACACATAAAACTCTACATACTCGTAACTAAAGTTAAATTTCCTTTCCAAACTACTTTTTCTCTAAGCTACTCAGTGAATGAGTTAAAATATAATCAGTGATTATGCTATACCTTTTTATTTGTTTTTGCTATTTATATATTTGTTCTCATTTATTATTGTTAGTTTCGGTGCCACTCCAGTTTGTGGTCACATTGCCTAGAAGCTCTAAGGTCACTCCAGATAGTAAACCAAGATCTGAAGGCTCATATTTCAACCTGAGTATGATCCTTGCAAGCATGTACTCTACAACTAAGCTACATCATTGGTCCCCGGGGTAGAAAGTTAATGTTTCCTTTGCACAAGAATCTTAATACTAATATATTCACTAGCTTTTATCACTTGCTTACTTTGTCATAATATTACCTAAAATTTTTTCCTTTTTTATCTTATTATTTTGTTCTCCTTATAACTTTATTGTTAAGCTTGATCTCCTTCAAGCTACAAAATGTTGACACTTCTGTAAAATGGCTCCTTAGTTCTTTCTCCTTTTCCCACTCAATATTATCTCTGTGTGTTATCGCATTTATACCCACAGACTCAATTATCATCTGGTCATAACTAATTCATACTATTATATCTCTAGGCCATACATCGCACTCATGAGTGTTTCAAATTTCTATAGCCAAATGCATACTTTACAGTTTATTCTGGATGTTTCAAATATATCTTAAATGTGACATGATCAAAATTGAAAGCATGACTTTCAGTTCCACTTTTTCTCAGATTCCGGACTCTATTGATTCCTGCCTCAGTACTACGACTGCCAGTTTCATGAGTACAATCCATATCTGCGAAAAGTTATCGTTGGCAGTTCTGTTCTTGAACATGAAAAAACTTTTAATAAACATGATGTTTTGTAATGTTAATTATTTAAAGGACTAAGAAAATCTTTCATATAATATATACCATCCTTCACAATCCAACCTCTATTCATATTGCTAACTCAGATAAGCTACATTTCATTCATCATGCTCTGGTTCATTAGTTTATTGTTCTTTATTTATTGTTATTTATTAAGTTTTCCTTCCTTCCTTCCTTCTTTCCTTCCTTCCTTTCTTCCTTTTTACATTTACTGTGGTGCACACATTTGTTCAGGAGAACATGTGTTTCTGGGGATCTAAGTCAAACCCCTACATAGAACTCCAGCTGTGAACTAACTCACTAGCCTAATTTTCTTGACTCCACAGGTACAAGAAAGAAGCCATATTATTTTTAGTGCACAGAATCAAAACTGGATCTATCTTAAGATAGCTGATGACCTAAATAAACTTGTCTTCAGTAGCATATATATTCCACTTCTATGAAGCTGAAAGAACTCTAAATTCTGCCTTTTAGAGGATCTTGACTCACCACTAACCTTTGAATTTCTTGAACTTAATAATAAACATTGTTGGTGACATTTAGGAAATGGTTATTGATTCTTGAATTAAAATAACAGGTGGCATATGACCATGTATTTGTAACTTATGATTTCTTATCTGCTACTTTATTTAAAAATTTAACATAACTATAAATTAAAGTATATTTTATTTTTAAAGATAATACAATAGACTGCTAAAATGAAACACAGAGTTCACCCTATAAAGTTCTTAAAACAGAATATTGTTTTACTTTACTATATGGATTATAAAGTATTCATATTCATAAGACATAGAAAACAAACTAAACGTTTTTCTTCAGTTTTCCCAAAAGTAATCATTGTTCTTGTCTTTATTACTTTGCAGTTACTTTATTTATTCTTTTAGTAATGTATTTGTTTGCTGTTTATGGGACACGGCTGGTGGTCCTTAGGGTAAACAACTGGATTGGAGAACCATAGAGGATGCTAGGCATCACTCTTGGTCAGCTACCTGAAAGTTAATGGTCTTGCCCTTTCTTCCCATTCTTGCAAGTTAATGACATGAATCAATGTCTTTTATGTAATATTCTTCATTACTTTTGCTTTTATGTAATATTCTTCATTACTTTTGCTTTTATTTATTACAATTTATTTTATTTTTTGAAACTATGGTTATTTACAAAGTCTTTCATAGTTGGGATTCAGACATACAATGAAACAGGGTCAATCCTACCACCAGTGAGACCTACCTCCACCAATGCTCCCAGAGTGTATCTCATTCCACTACCCTTTTTGCCCTCTAGCCTGTCAATATAACAAGCATCATCTTAAGTTGAGATTGATAAAGTTTGTTGTTAATTTGGCTTGTATATTTAGTTTTGTCCTTTATATTTTCACCAATGTATCTGAGATTACTTAGCTCCTGACCCCCATTTTTTTCTTATTTGTGTTTCTCACCCTCCACTCAGTTTCTTTCCTTCTCTTTGCTATACTCTGGGACCAAGAGTGTTCAAGACAAGTCTCATATAGATTATTGCATTTCTTCATGCAGTTACTGTAAATAACATTAATAAGTGATATAATTCTGTATTTATCCTTCATCTAGCTTATTTTATTTAAACATAATATCTTATAGTATTATCCATGTTGCAGTATAGTACAGGATTGCAGCATTCCTTAGAACAATACAGTGTTTCATTGTATAAAGGTATCACACCTTCATGATTCACTTGTTTCTTTGTGGACAACTAGGTTACATCCTTTTGGATAAATGCTTTTCTGTCCTGGAGTACCTAAAGTGGTTCTGCTGTTTTATTAACACTAGGTCATTTCTTTGAAATATATATTAAATGCAGTCATATACTAGTCACTTTACAAGTGCATTTGTGAAAAACAACAAAAATATTGCCTTTTCTAGATCAGAGAAAGATAATATTTTTGTTGTTTTTTATGGGGGTCATCCCAGCAGCGCTCAGGGGTTACTCCTGGCTCTACATTCAGAAATCGCTCCTGGCAGGCTTGAGCGACCATAGGGGATGACTCGAATCACTGACCTTCTGCAAGCAAGGTAAATGCCTTATCTCCATGCTATCTCTCCAGCCCCAGAGAAAGATAATTTAAAGTGAAGTTAATCCTTGACATTCCGGTGTTGGATAATTTTTTTCAAAAATACAAATATCTAACAATAATAGCCTTATATTGTAGATTATAATGACCTCATAGGAATTAAAAATAAAGTAAAACAAAACTGAAATCTGTAAAGTTAAAAGCAATTAAGGAAAATTAATAGATAAAAATAGTTTTTTCTTTTTTTCACCTTGAATTATAAATTTCTTCAACAAACCCCACTCTCAACCATCAAATTCTAATCTCAATGGTCAAGTTATGTGATGATTTTTATGTCTTCTACTAGTATTATAATTAAAATCTTACCTGTTAATCAAGTGCTTAATAGTTATTTGTCATATGAATAAAGGAATGAAAGTTCAAAGACTTTTAAACAAAGATGCATATTATGTCATAAAATTTCTGTGTAGTATTAAAAGTCTTAATTATTTCTTAAACAATATAGAAAAAAACCTAGAAAGTAACACAGTTTTTTAAATAGACCATGTATACTCCAGTATCCATTATTATGGCCATTTTTATTAATAAAGTGAATAGATCACCAAATATCCTTCTAAAATTTTCTATTTTATCATTTAGTCTGTCTTAACCCTAATCACATAATAAAGCTTTTATTAACTCTAATTGCTCTTTGAACAGATTTTTGATTATTTACCCCAAGGCTATATTGCTGATTCCAAGTTGTTCTGCACAGTTGTAATTACCATATGTTTTCATTAATCTAATTCTGTTTTCTGACTGTTTACTGAGTGGTCTGAGTGTCAGTCAATTATCCTGCTAGCCCATGCATCAAAAACAATTAGAATGGGGTTTAGTTCTCTAGGTATAGTCATTAGGATATTTCATTACACATTTCCAGTCTATTAAGAGTAACCAGAAAAAAGACAAATAGATTTTGAAAAGTAGTTTTATCATTGATACTAAGCCCTAAACTATGGGGGATTCAACTATTTCACTAATATTACATTCAAAGGATTTTTGTCTTCGAAAATGTCATTAAATACCTGAAAAAGAAAACCATTTAGATCTTAAGTAAATGAAACAATAATCAATGCAAATTGACATTTTCTTTTAAATACACTGAAAACCAGGCTTTTCTAGTTAAAATAAAAATGGTCCTTTTCTATACTATCCATTTAATATGGTCTCCTAGAAATAATTATTCAATGAAATACTTAAAATATTTCCATACAAATCAAAGATTTTATTCCTCAAAGATTTATTTTTAATATATTTTTGCAAGAGTTTGAGTTGACTAATTTTATATTTATTACTCTACATAGATTACTTCACTCCTTGATTTCTTGAATTAAACAATCCCTAAGTGCATGCCTTATTGTTGCTAAAAACATTTCACAAAAGAGAAAAAGACAGAATAACTCCTGGGCTTAGAGTAATAATATAGTAAAGGATTAAAATAATGAGGTAAGTCACTTATGAAGCAAATGTCACAAATCTCATCACATTAGACTATTCAGACCGATCAAAGCATACAGGAATACTAAGCATTATATTCCATTTCCCACTATCATAATAATCAGCTTATGTCAAATACTTTTAATATACTATGACTAAGACTTAAGAGTCTTTGAGTTATTATAGGCTTTAAGAATATTATGCATTTATTCTATTAAATATAATCTTAAATACCGAGAAACTGAGTCACTAAAAGTTAAATACCTTTCAAAAGACACCTAAGGAAAAAACATCAATATTGGAAAGTATATCATGTAAACACAAGTATATTATTTTAGTTTGCTTGTCTTTTGTAAATTTGTTTATGGGTTATTCCTAGAGCTGTTCAAACATATCCATAGTTCTGGTAGTGACTTGAGGGTTGGTTGCCATATGTGCTACTTTAGGTAGAATCTACGGTAGGTAAGACAAGTGCTTTAATGTCTGTACTAAATCTGTCTCAACAAATTTCTATAATCTTCCTCCCTGTTTTCATTTCTCACTACATTGGATTTTTTGTTTTATCCCTTCCTGAAAGTTACCCATAACTTTCTGCTTGCTATTTTCTGTTTATTTTTATTTTGTTTTGTTTTGCTTTGTATTTCTTCCCTAACTTCTAGTCATACTAATTTCTCATTTGCAACCTCTAGTAAAAGCAAACTTTCTGGTCTTTTCTTGCTCATGACTTTTATGATACAACTTTACTTCTAGTTCACTTTATGGTTTTACTTTTTCTTTTCAAAGATGCTATATTTTCCCCTGATTTTTCTTCAAATATTTAAAAATGTACTAGGCTTTCACTACTGACAATTTCTTGTCTTCATTTTCTCCCTTATCAATTCACAATCCACACATAAACTCAAAAATCAGCACATCACTATCAATAGCCCATAAACAAAACCACTATTATATATATATATATGTATATATATATATATATATATATATATATAAATTTAACATTCTAATACACTGAACTCACAGAGGTTGGAGAGAAAGTATAGAGGTAAGTTGCATGCAATCAACCTAGGTTCCACTCCAGCACCCTATATAGTGGTAATCTGATCCCCATCATGAGTGATCCTTGAGCACAGTCAAGCATAAGTCCTGAGCACCAGTAGGTGAGACTCAAAATCCAAAAATTTAACAAAAAGAAATCCTCATTAAATTTCAAATCTACTCTTTTTAAATGGGGAGAAATGATAGGGCACATGGCTGTTTTTATAAATTAATACTTTTTCTGCACTCAGGGATTACTCCTGATAGGCTCCGGGAACCAAATAGTATACTGGGATAGAAGGAATCTGGGTTGGCAATGCAAAAGGCAGAGAGACCCTCCTCCCTATACCATCTTTCCAGCCCAAGTACTTTTCTTTTTATAGGCCATATATTCCCAGTCAGTCTTTCATTCTATCTCAACTCCTTTATTAATGCTAAAATTCACACACTTTCTAAGATAGAAGCAGCAGTTAGTGTCAACAGAAACCACCACCTTTTTTTTTTTTTTGCACCATAAAAACGTGCAGAAAAAACTTGAGTCTAAAAGTTGAATATAATTTCCCCAATTCTCAGTACTGTTTTTAGAGCAGAGATTTAACTCCAGATCTAGACTGGTTGCCTTTTGACAGACAATGTTGTATTCTTCCATAAATACCTGAGCTTTAGTTCATATCAAAACTTTGGACAAAATCCAACTTCCTTTTCATTGCAAGCAAGCTTGTCTGGTTGCTGCTTCTTTTCCTACATAATCTCTTTCTACTTATCCATAAAACATCTGAACTACAACTACACTGAATTAATTTTTTCAATTACTCTTCAAAAAATGTCTTTTATTCTAACTAGAAATTGTATTCTTTGATAAACAATCAAATGGGCTTCAGTCATTCAAGCTGGCTAGGTGACTTTTAAATCAGAATTTGAATAAATCATAATTTGTTCTAACAAATATGTTCTAACAAATTATGATTATTTCATAAAAATTGCCTTTAAGCTTCATCACATCATGAAATAATTTTAGATGTCTTACCCTCTGTTAGCCACAAGAGTTCTTTCATCTTTAACAAAAATAAATCGCCTCTCTATGCAGTAAGTAGACTAAAAGATTTTTATTTATATTTGAATTAGTCTATTGTTTGGAAATTAACAACCTAAATTACTCTTCTTGTTTCAGGGATTAAAATCTATAATAAAAATGAAAAATGCATGCAATAATAAGTGTAAATCATTGTATAAATCATTTAAGTACATTAAATGCATGTATATAGTTTATTTACTTTATTATAGTAATATCTAAACAGACTATTAAAAGGCTTTATTTTATGACTAATATTTTGACGCTCAAATATATTCTTAATGCTTCATGAAGCATAACTCTGAGATTTTAAGTAAATTATTGGGCAATTACTTAGAATGAGTCAAAACTCATTTTTGGTGACAATTTTGATTCTACCCATAGGCACCCTTCTGAGCAAAAGTGATAAGAATACAATCAAGTTCCCAGATTTTTCATAATGAATGTTAGTTCTGCCACAGACTTGGCTCACATTTAAAGATTATGAATAGCAATTGAATCAACAGCATACAATATTGGCATATAAGAGACTCACCACAAAACATATTACCAAACTTACTATAGCTTAATACTGTAACAAGCTCACAGTGTCAAGGATATTTGATACAGTCTATTCAAGAAAAAACCTCTTATTCCAATTTTTCTCTTTGTTGTTGTATGTTAATGTAGAGACTAAATTAGCCACATTCTAGATAATCAAAATAATTACAAATAATATTCTATTTCTTTGATTTTATTGAAAGATGATGTAAAATATTTGGAAACAATTCTCTTCTGAAAATTATTTGCCAACTATGTTACTTTAAAATATTTTGTTATAGATCAGAGAGACAATACAGTGGTGTAATCTGACCCTGGATTAATCTTTGGTACCACATAAGATGTCAAATAACTGTCAGGAATGGTACTACATAGCATAACATAGTGTTGGACCCCAACACCGGCCTCAAAAATATTTTGGGGGGCCCATACCCGGTAACATTTAGGGGTTATTCCTGGATATGTGCTCAGAAATTGCTCCTGCTTGGAGGACCATATGGGATGCTGGGGATCGACCTGAAATCCTTCCTAGGCCAGCTGCTTGCAAGAAAAATGCCCTACCACTGTGCCACTGCTCAGGTCCCTGAAAAATATTTTTATAAGAATTAACACATTTCATTCCACATACAATTCAGTATTGTATAATAAGCTAGTATATATACTAGTATATATGCCTTCACTAGATAATTAAAATCATGTCACACCGTATATATCTTTGCTTTTTTTTTAATTCCAGACAAAACAAAACTATGATAATTAATTTTAGGTTCTATTTATTTGGTCACAATTTAATAATAATCAAATTTTTGTGTTTAAGTCAATAAATATGATATAAAATTAAATAAAATTATGAATATATATCAAGAAGTTGACAATTACAAGTCAAATTCTTCTAAAAATCTTCTAATATGTTCTTGTGATATCCAGTTAACCATCTGGTCATGTTAAAAATAATTTCTCAGAAATTGAATAATAATTTCAATAACTGGATGCATGTAAGTTCATAATATAATCATTTTCCTAAAAGCTTTTAATTCAAGAAAATATACATTTTATTTTTTTGAAAATATACATTTATATTCTCTAACTATAATATTTTTTCTGGTTAATACACTTTCAATACAATTATAAAAAAGATATCAAAAGTAAAAACTCACTGATTAATTTTTAGAACCATAGTCTCTTGGATGAAATTATTGACAAATAATTAAAAATAGAAGCTGTGCACATATATATGGATAGGCAATACTTGTATATGCTTAACACATATAGAGTATATATATTAATATAGAAATAGTTAATTATTAAAATAATTTATGTTTCAAGACAATTGTAGGTGTGTATTACACACCTATTTAAAACAGAAAATGGCAAGTAAAAGTTAGTTATTATTTAATATTCATTTTCTATAGTGGCAATATCTTTGATTTCTTTGATTACCATTGAGTTGGAGAAGACACTATGAAATTAAGAAATGCATATTATGACTTCCTAAACACTGTCAAGTATAACTGCACTATACCCCAGAACTTTGAAAGTAAAATACTATGCATCACTGATATAGAACACCATCCCATCAATTTTAACTCTATCCAATCTGATGGTACTGAGTGGTCCCCAGATTCAATACCTGCAACATCTAATGAATAATATGGATCTCCAAGACCACTAAGAGTGATCCCTGACCACAAAGCTAAAAATCCTGACTATAATTTGGATTAACCCCCAAACTGAAATAGGAAGGCGTGCAAAATATTTTCAAAGAGTGTAAAGATTTAAAAAAAAATAGGCTTTGATTCTAGATGAGTAAGTTCAGGGTGCCTGCTTGCATTGCATCATGCCCTTGAGATTCAAACTCTACACAAACAGGGATCATTCCTGAGTACATCGCCAAGAAAAATCCCAGATATTCTGGATATCAAACAACATTCTCCAAATAAAAATAGTTTGATATTGTATTATGGTTAGAGTAAAACTAAAACAAGTGTGGGTTTTTTTTTTTTTTGGTTTTTGGGCCACACCCAGTGACACTCAGGGGTTACTCCTGGCTATGCGCTCAGAAGTCACTCCTGGCAGGCACGGGGGACCATATGGGAACCGGGGGATCGAACCGTGGTCCGTCCTAGGCAAGGCAGCAGGCACCTTACCTCCTGCGCCACCTCCCGGCTCCCACAAGTGTGGTTTTTTAAGGTAATTTTTAAGGTAAGATTATATTGTGAGGTTGAAAATTTAAACAAGCTGATAACCATCACATTTGTACTACATATTACCTAGATTCCTTGCACATATCTTAAAGGCCTTTTTAAACTTATTTTCTTAATAATTTTTATTAAAATCCAAGTGAATTACAAGTCTTTTATAGCCATATTCAAGGTACATAGTGACAGTGAATTAGGGCAATTCCCCACCACCAGTGTTGACCTTTCTTTGCCTCTGTTCCCAGCATGCCGTACTTCATACCTTGGCCCCCTAGTGTAACTGGCTCCCTTTGTATATGACTTGTAAATATTGATTCTGTTGTTGTTAACTTTGGGTTTGATATTTAGGCCTGATCATTATTTATTTCTATCAATGTTCATGTGAATGTTTGCTCCTGGTACCATCCACGTCCTTTCATTTTTCCCCTTAATTTTTGAGGCAGAAAAAGATGATACATATTCTGTGGTTCTGTTGGGGGAAAAAAAAGAAAAGAAAAAAAGAAAAAAATGTTGAGAAGAATACATCTAGGAGCTATCCTAGCAATAGCAATCAGACAAGAGAAAGGAATCAAAGGAATCCAAGTATGGATAAAGGTAGTCAAAATATCTCTTTTTGCATATAATATGATGATATACATAGAAAACCCTAAAGGAACCAAAGTAAAACTCTTAGAAACAATAAACCAATACAGCAAAGTGGCCGGCTACAAAATCAATACACTAAAGACGGTAGTTTTCCTCTTTACAAGGAACAAAGCAGAGGAGAGACACTAAGGAGTCGATCCCATTTAAAATAGTATCTAAAAGTATCAAGTATTAAGGAATCAACCTTCCAAGAGAAGTGAAAGACCTATACAATGAAAACTTCAACATGTTTCAGAAAGAAATTGAGGATGACCTAAGGAAATTGAAGAACATCCCCTGCTCATGGGTAGAAAGAATCAATATCATCAAAATGACTATCTTACCCAACTTACTATATAGATTCAATACAATCCCTATCCAAATTTAGATATCATTTTTTAAGAACTTGGAGCAATCAATTATAAAGTTCAAATGGAACCAAAAAGATCTAGGACCTAGATTTTAGGTTTTTTTTTTTTCTTTTTTTTTTTTCGTGTGTGTGTTTTTGGGGTCACAACTGGCAGTGCTCAGGGGTTGCTCCTGGCTCCATGCTCAGAAATTGCTCCTGGCAGGCAGGGGGACCATATGGGGCACCAGGATTTGAACTGATGACCTTTTGCATGAAAGGCAAACACCCTACCTCCATGCTATCTCCCGGATCCCTAGATTCTAGGTTAACCAAATCCATACTGAAAAACAAAATACTTGGTGGCATTTTTTTTACCTAACTTGAAGCTTTACTATAAAGCCATAGTGATCAAAACAGCACAGTGTGGAACAGACATAATCTCATATCAATGGGTCAGAATAGAATATCTAGTGGTATACCCCCATGTATATGGTCAACTGATATTTGACAAAGGAGACAATTTGAAATGGAATATAGTTTCTTCAACAAATAGTGTTGGAACAATTGGATGACCACCTATAAGAAACTAGAAACTGAAGATTGGGCCCAGAGAGATAGCACAGTTGCGTTTGCCTTGCAAACAACCGATCCAGGACCAAAGGTGGTTAGTTCGAATCCCGGCGTCCCATATGGTCCCCTGTGTCTGCCAGGAGCTATTTCTGAGCAGACAGCCAGGAGTAACCCCTGAGCACCGCCAAGTGTGGCCCAAAAACCAAAAAAAAAAAAAAAAAAAAAAAAAAAAAAAAAAAAAAAAAAAGAAACTAAAGATTGAATTGATCAATACCTCAGATTTTACACAAAAATCATAATTTAAATATTCTAAAACTCTGGGCCCAGACTTCTTAGTAGGAGAAAAAAAATCATCAACCTTAATAGTTTGGGAAGACTTCATTCTTTTTTTTTTTTTAGTTTTTGGGCCACAGTCAGTGACATTCAGAGCTTACTCCTGGCTACGCGCTCAGAAATAGCCCCTGCCTTGGGGGACCATCCGGGATGCCGGGGGATAGAACTGCTGTCCATTCCTAGGCTCACATGTGCAAGGCAGACACCTACTGCTTGTGTCACTTCTCTGGCCTGCAGGAAGACTTCATTCTTGAATTTAGACTTTATGTCAATTTCCTACCAAAGAACAGGTGATTAAGGAAAATGCCACATGGATCAAATAAGGTAATCTATGTTTATGACCATTTTATTTTTTTCCTAGATACTATGAATATAAAGGGTATTTAGACTATGTTTACAGACTGTGACAGATGAAAAAAGGATAAAATAATTTTGAGAAAGATTAGCATAATAGATAAATTTTGTAACAAATCCTAAGGATAAAGAGCAAACTGACAAAAACAATTTAAAGAAAAATCTATAGTAAGTTAAATTGTGAAGTCAGAAAGACAGTACAGGTGCTAAGGAACCATTTTTGTTTACAGAGTCTCTCAAATGTCACTAAGAGTGATGCCTGTATGTAAACTCAAAGTAAGCCCTGAGCAACACTGAGTGTTTCTCCAAAAGAAAATATGAAGATTTAAAAATATTATTTTCTAAGCAATCAGAAAGTAAACAAATATTGCTACAAAGTTTTGAAAGATTTTATGAGTGGAAAAAATGCATCTGTGAAGATGTCAAACAATAGATCCTTTTTGTGGGGACATTAATTTTGCACAAACTACTATATTGAGACTGATTTATATGTAAATTTTATATTACAATAGGAAGCATGTCATTATACTTCTTTATAGGATCACATTATTTTAGCTCTGACAAAAGTACTGGAGTTTTCATAGGATAGTCCCTGGGAAGGAGGCTTACAGGTTCCACTTGCTATTCACCATCATGGTGTGTTTGTTGCTATCACTGTCCAGCAGTCCAGAGTTATGCCACATTGCTTCAAGGCCTTCAAGTACTTCTTTTGCCTACTGTGCCTACAATCACTCCATTTTAGTTACTCTCTCAGCTGCTTCACCACCTGCTGTTATCCATCTTCCACACATGTCCAGCCCAGTAAATCTGAATTTCAGTGAGCTTAACTTCCTTGCTGATGTCCAATATCCTGCTGTTGTTGACCTTGCCTGACCAGTCGATGCTAAATATGACTTGTAGGAAAAGTTGATGAAAGTGCTTCAGAAAAATATGTGACTTCCCCTATATTTTAGTTTC
>PVKC010019884.1:0-18880 GCA_004027635.1 Crocidura indochinensis
GAGAGGCAGAGACAGACAGAGTGAAAGAGAAAGAGAGCGAGCTTGTGCCTATTATTTTCACCACAAAGGAATTTGCTGCTCCAAAGGATTGCAATGGGGGTGGGGGTGGGGGCTTTTAATAGGAAGGTCCTTTCAGGGTTGTAAATATATTTATATGTAAAATGTTTTAGAAACTAATTTATAACTCTTTAAAATTTGCCTATTTTGTACAGTGAAAAAAAGCACAGGACTCAGACAGAACATTACAGGAGGACTCTGTTACAACCCAGGCATGTGGCTGAGGATGGGGTCAGACACTAAGGAAAGCCACACTCCTCTTCTCTGGAAATTGAAGCCAGCAACCTGCACCAAGGTCACTGGGCTATTATTTAAAAATTAGACCATCCTCAACTCATAGGTGAGCAAACTGGGCTCAGTCACACTGGGAAACTCTGCCCACATAAGCCTCACCTCTCTGAGCTTTGAGAACAGCACATTCATTCCAAGTCAATTTAACATCAAAACCCAGAGAAACAGCAGTTAGGTAGTCACTGCCTCAGAAAAGGACAGATCTATTCACCTTCTGGTTCTGAAATTGTTTAATAGGCAGAAACTACTTGCAAACCTGAGTTTGCCACAGTTCTGAGGGATCAGTTAAGAGGAATCCAGGGTCTATTTCTAACAACAGCTCCCACATTTCAAGGCTGCACCATCAATCTGATGTGGGAGGAAAGACATAACGGAGATGCCATTTGAACATCTTATACCTGGTGTATATACGAAGTAACATACTTAAAAACCTATTGCATTTTGATCATTGTAGAACCATAAAAACAGACATGCTTGAGAATCAGAAAATGTTCAGTTCACTTGTTCAATCATTTAGTTACATGAATGTCATACCCAATATTGACTCTATCGGAAGGTGTGTGTGTGTGTGTGTGTGTGTGTGTGTGTTTTGTGCTATGTCTTTACAATAATAACCAATAAGAAGTAAGCACAGTTTAGTGTTTAAATAGCTTTCTTCTTTTCTTGGGCCACCAGGGTCTTCATTTCACTTGTTTAACCTAGTTGTTGCTGGGACACACCATCTCTTGGCAAGGTTTTGGCTTCTTAGATTCTCTGTGTCCATGAGAATGGACTAGTGTGCAGTTTGATACAGGATTCTGTGATTAGAAATGGGGTTTTGTGCGGTCATCTTGGAATTGTATATGATAAGAGATCTTATGAGTGAGTAGCAGATTCTGACTCATTTAAGCATATGAAAATTGATTTGTTTGTTTGTCTTGCCAGCAAACAGAAGGCAGCAAATTTTTTTAAGTAATAATCAGAAACTGCCTGGATTTTAGTGTTTTGCAGTTTATTTGTTCTTTTTTCTTTTCTTTTCTTTCTTTTCTTTTCTTTCTTTTCTTTTCCTTCTTTCTTTTTTATTTTTAGTTATCTGTTGCTGTGTTGGGAGGAATCCAGAAACTGGGGAGTCTGGCCTTGTAACTTGCTTGTTCTCTGTTACTCTTATTGCTCAAAGTCACTGCAGCTCAATAAATCCTTTCCCTCTCCTTCAGCTGTGCATACCTGCATCTTTGTGTGTGCCTGTGTTTGACCACATTTTCCTCCAATGGGTATTCCCTGGCCATCCCTGGTAGGAGGCTATGAGACGGGGGTGGAGTGGGGGGTGCGGTGAAGCATAAAGGGGACAAAGACAGGGACCACTGATACCTTCGATGCTTTTTCCAGCACAATGGTCTGACTAATGAGTAGAGGCCGCTCATGAACAGTGAGGCCGGTTCTCTCCTTTTGCAGAGATTGAGCCCATTACCCTCTTGCTTCGCATTGCCTGCGGGCACCAAGCCGGCTTCCCAAATGGGTGACTTCTGGCTCACTGTGTGCTGCTCCCAGTCCTGATGCCAGTGGCCGTGAATAACCTTGCTTTTGTGTGTATTTATTTTATTTTGAATTTCTCTACCGGGTTCTTTCCACCTCACAGGTCCCCCACCCCCTCCAACCCCTACTGCTCACTGGCCACATGTGGTGATGTTTCTTGAAATGTTAGATTCTTTCTTCCTCTATCCCCCTGCTAGTTCTGGAAGCATTTTGTTTCTGTACTGCTTTGTGAAGCTGGTGCTGAGTCCAGATCCTTGGGGCTTTAAAGTTGAATTAATTATTAAACAGGAAGGCAACAGGACTTTCAGCAGGCACCAAGGAACTAAACTTCAACTGCACGCTGGTACTATCTTTCCCATCCCCGTCACTGTGGTTTGCTGAAGGCAATTGAAGATTTTTATTTTAATTTTAATTAAGTCATTTCTGTGAGTTTTCAGGCAGTGAAGATTTGGCAGCAAAGGGTGCAGAATTTGATGATCTTCATCACCTCCTGATCGCTTCGACCAAAACAATTATTATTATTTTGTAAAGCAGAACTTTTGTCTATAAATCAGAACCTAGTTCATAAATGAATCTGTAACTTCTTACTTCTTACTATTCGTTTTTCCTGAGAACAGAGGAAAACTAAATGCCTGATTAAAAAAAATATATATATACATACATACATACATACATGTAACGAATTGATATGAATTACTTGTCAGTTTTAGAAAATGGTGTTTTTCGAATAGAGCCATCAGAAATTGTTGACTTTATCACCTTGAGATTTTTAAAATAACTGCGTTACTTTAGGACCTAAATTGATTATGTCAAAGGCCGGATTTAAGAAAGCTAACCCGCACGGAATATCAGAATTTCCGGACTCTGGCAGCCACGCCACAAACCCACTGCAATCGCCAGTTCTCTTTGGCCAGGATCCTGGGCACTTACTCTCCTGCACTCCGGGAGTGAGACCTGAGACCAAGCCAGTGTTTTCTGGCGAAATTCAAGCCCTTATCAAAGGTATCTAAGTCATCCCCTCAAAGGGCCGCTGGCCCATGTGGGGCTCCCCATTTGATTTGCACGGGGGCTCCGGCTGTGGCGGCCTTTCCCAGTCTCAGCTGACTGCTTTTCCACAGGAAGCTCCAGCGGAAGCGGCTCAGCCCCATTAAACCTCCCCCGTGGCTGCACAGCAGTGCAGGCAGTGGGGTGCAGGGAGAACCAGCTCTGGGTGCAGCTGGGTGCGTGGGCAGGAGCGTGAAGCATCCTCCAGAGCAGAGAGAACGAAGATTTGGTTAAAAAATTTAGATGCACGCATATAAATTGGGATCTGAACAGAAAAACAATCCACTCAAGTGCACTCACAGCCCTCCAGCTTCTCCATGGTAGTTGGGGTCCGGGGGCCAGGTAAGGGACACCCCAGACCTGATGCGCTCAATCTTGAACTGAAATTATCTTAGAAAGTGATATAAAAACCGAGCTGCTCTGTCAGGCTTGTCCTCCGCACTTTGTTTCTAAATCCCATATTTCCTTTTAGGGATTTTAAAATTTTGTAAAGGGGTTCTTCTTGCTGACTATGTTTAAATGTATGTCAGACTTTTTTGCTTTCATGTTTTATCTATATCTTGACTATAATTACCATTAGTCAATACATTGGATTCCAACAAACCAGTTCAGTGGATTATAATAGGCAAAATCTTGCGGGCCAATTGGCTTAGTTTTAAAAGGCAGTTTAAAGAAAGAGAAATGTGTCCTTCTAAAACCTTAAAAAAAAAAACTCGAAATTTCCATCACTCCCTGTTTTCATGGAATTACTGCCTCTTCTCTCTGTACCATCCTCAGGACTTTCTGCTAAGGCTGTTGGGGGCAACTTCTCACAGCCTCTAGGAGGGTCACAGAATGAGGAGATTAGAATGAGGAGATTAGAAAGGCCACACTGCCACGTAAGGCTTCCAAGTATAGTAAAGAATTTTGAATGCAGATCAGAAATTACATATTTTCCATCAACGCTGATTTGGAAAATATATTTATTCAATGGGCAACTTGTGCACAGTTTCCATCTTTAAGTCCCAGTTTCCTTTTAGAAAATACCTTATTTGAGCTGGTTTCAAAATTGAGTGATTAGAGTTTTTGGTTTTTAATTAAGAAAAAGTGTGTCTCCTCCCTTCTCCCCCAAACCTAGTGTTTACTTTTGCTGGAAAACTCTCATCTCAGGGAGAATTTGCCATTTTTTTTTTTAAAAAGACTTCCTTCAAAATAACCTGTCTGTGTTCACAGTTAATCGAGAAAGCTCAGGTAGTGATTTCACTTAGTGACAAAATACAAATTGTTTAGAACAAATAACAATACAAATTGTTATTACAGATAACAACACTGCATACAGAAAAGTAAAGGACTAAGGGAACCCCACATCCACACAGGTTGCTTTCTGCACCCCTATTTTTCAAGTTTCAAAAACTCTGAAAGCATTATGTCTAAATAAGCTTTGAGTTGCTAAGGACTTTCTCCCCTGACCACTAAAAAGCAATATTTAGGAAGCTGGTGTGTGTCTAATTTGTGTTGAAAGTGTCCCCAAAGGACAAGGAGGCCTTGCTGTCACCAGGATGGACTCTTAATAAATCCCGTTTATTAAGGTGAGTGCAGCCATTACCTCATCACCTCGCCCCTCACCTCAATCCCACTGATGGTTTGGCATCCAGCTTCAACCAGGAAAGGCTCATTGCTGTGTGGATGAGCCCGATTCAGGATGAATGGGGTGGGTCTGTCCAGCGAGCTATCTATGCAGGTGTATGGGCACAGCCCTAGGCAATGCTGTCCCTGCCTTCTCCAAAGGTCTCTAAGCCCCTTCTGCTTCCCAGATGGTTCCAATTTGAGGCCTACACTCCGGCTGGGGCTGTATTGAGTTTCTTCCCTGAAACCAACAAAACCTGCTTCAGCATTTTGCTTGGATTAAAATATTTGTCCCCTTTTTCACAGGGCAGAGGGAGGACTCACGAAGGCTCCGAAGGAAGGAAATCATTACAGAGCCCTACAGAAGTAGGTCATGTGCGACAGCTGCTCATAGTTTAAGAGGAAGAAATATGGGACCTCAAACCTGGAACACAACTCTTTCAAAATGCTTGTGAGCGGCCCAAGAAAAACATCCTCCTGAGGCTTATCTAATAACCAGGATCTCTAATCGGCTCAATGTGTGCACGGGTTTCCTTCACTTTGCACCTACTTCCCCGAGCTAACAAGATGCTGAGCCAGAACCCAGAAAAATTTAATGAAGGAGATTTAATAGTTTGTGTTAAAGCTAATATGGGCCATTAGGAGCTGTCATTTCTATAAACAATGAAGATATGTTACCATCTTCTTTGGTGTAAAGTCATTCCATGCAGGACCTATAAACATTCTGTAATGATCTGGAGAACATGCATGAAAGACAATTAAGGAGCTGCTGGAAAAGCCTGTTTTCCTCACGTATTTGGTTTCTTGCTAAATAAACTTAGAAAGATCATATATGTGTCAGCATAGGCTTACATTATAAAATAATATGTATGTGTGTGCACTTTATTTAAGAAAAATAAAAGAATAGACATCTTCTAAGTATTTTTTTTTTACTTCTCTAAGCTTGAGAGGTATCAGAAGTGACTAGTTAAATTAGGAGCACTATTTCTATTCTTCAGTTCATACTATAATAATAGAACAACCACTATTTCATGGTCGCTTAGAGAACATAAATTAATAGTTCATGTCATTAAAGGTGCAATGACAACCTTTAAAAGCTATAAATAAAACAATTTCTCTCAATCTATTTATGCTACCGTGCAGTTAATTTTTGCAAGTTATGTTTTTGCTGCAACAGGAACTAGGTAGAGACAAGGCTTTTAATGTTGTGTGTTTATGGAGTCTTAACTAAATATATTCAAGAAGTTGAAATTTACTTGCTTTCTTTTCTTTGAAAGACAAATAAATGACACCTTTCTATTGGATCCTGGGTTGGCAGAATAGAATATAAAATTCTTCTCTCTCCCTTACACTGCTCTCCCCAACACTTCTTTCTGTGTACACGGAAAGGAGGGGCCTGGAATCCAAATTAAAATTATTTTAGCTGTTCACTTAGGCTGGCAAGCTCCAGTGATGAGTTTGGAGCAATAGCCTCAGGCAGAATTTACTATCAATGAAGGCTAGAAACCAAAAAAAGAAAAAAAACCATTTTAAAACAGATTACAAATCCCTCCTAACAAAGCAAAATCAAATCACTGATCGATAAGTGCATCTGGGTTTAAATTGCTTCCTTAAAAAAGGCTTTAAAAACTTTTTTGAATGATAGGCTGGAGGCTGAACCTTTTATGCTTTGGAGCAAGTTCCTTCTGGAAAAGTCTTTCCCATCTCTTCCAGGGAGGCGTCTCTGGGGACAAGCAAGTTGTTCGCCTTTCTTAACACAGCCCTGTGGCTGGAAAATGCTGGCATTGTGATTTCCAAGAAAGGGAAAGATGTTCTTTGATGTATGTCAAGCGCTCTGAGATATTTTAGCTACTAGTCCCAACAGTATAGAGCTGGATTCCCCATGGTCATCGACGAACTATTTGTAAAATGCCTAGACAGGGGTGGCTATTATTGCTATAAAATAACTTGGAACCTACAGAAAGTCTTCAACAAAGAAAAGGCTACAGCCTGTAGGTCACTGAAGCCACAAAAATGTGCTGGGTGGATTGTGGCTGACAGTCTAGATCAAGGCCATGTGCAGAACGCTGAGACGTACCTCCAAGCATCGTCCTTAACTCAGATGCCGGCTCTTTTACTGACTGAATTCAAACAGGGTTTCTAAAAAACAAGTCAGAGAGAAAAGAAAGAAAACCCGAGAGCAAGTGGTGTTCAATTTATTCACATATGTTCCAAATGGCGCAGAGATAAGCAAAAAAGGGTTTTGGTACCGTTTTTAATGATTTCATTATCACCAGACAAGAATTGAAGGATTGTCCAGATGCTATTGAAAAGATGGAAATGTAAGATTAAATTTTTGTAATAAATATCATAGTAATAATAATAAAAATAATAATAATAATTATTATTATTATACCACAAGTGGTTGTCTGTTCCTAGACACAGTCCAGACCAATCTAATGAGGTCCTTGAAGTTAAGCATACTTATTAATTAGTTTATAGAAAAAGGAAGGCTAAGTAGAAGCTTTTTATCTTGGCCTCATTCTCCGTTTTTCTCTGTGTGGACATCATTTGTTGGGGAGTGGATGGTAATTTTAGCAGAAGTTTAAAGGAACAAGAAGATTAAAGGAAACTTCCCACTGGAACTTTGCCAGGAGTACTGCCTGGCCAGTGGCTTTCAGACCCAAGACAGAGTCAAATAAGAGCACCAAGGACAAAGATTAGACCCTCCTGAAAGCTGGCACATGCCAGTTTCATTCTCTGGCCCCTCACTTCTATTAAACTTGATTCAGTGTGCCTATATTAAGTACCAGTATAGGTCCCAGTCACTCTCTCTGAAGTCTCTCTAATTCTGAAATTCCCCTATTGCTGATGTATAAATTATTTAACTCCTGAAAAAAGGACTTGTTACTGATTTATTTGGGGGGATGTATTGATTTAAATATAGTTGGACCCTGATTTATTATGATTTGACTTACAGGTTTTCAAATTAATCAAGATGCCTGCAAAGGTGTTATGTGTTTGGTAGAATCCCTATCTTCAATCTTAGATTCTGATTTTTCCCCTGAACTAGTAGGCCCCACTCCTCACCCTTCCCATCACATCACTGTGAGAGCCAACTCTGCAGGGTCTGTGCTGGTGACATTTTTGATTATGGTGTTTTGTGTTTTCCCTTGCATTGCTACTACCAACAAGTCCATTATGTGCCTGAGACAGTGTAGTTCAACACTTCATTATAAATGAAAGTTTTATTAGAGAAGGTCATCAAATATTTGGCAGTGACACAGTGGTGTAGTGATACAGATACCAGGACACATGATACCATTATGCAGTGGCACAGGGATACTGTGACACAGAGATGCTATGATGCTGTGATTCAGTGACATAGTGACACAGTGATTCATTGGCACAATGATACAGTAACATAGTGATTTAGTGATGTATCAGGTCATTATTTACACTTTCTCCAGGTTTGATGGCAATCATCAGTTGCTTAACCTCTATTTGTTCTGCATCACAAATGCTGAAGGATATGTTTGTTTTATGACCACAGTGCCATCTGACCTACCTTACAATGCTAGGAAATTTTGTCTAGCAAGAGCATTATTTTCTTCCTCAAAAAAATTAGAAATTGACCTTCCATATGAACCAGCAATACTGCTTTTAGGAATATATTCTTTTAGCCTAAAAATAATGCAGAAAAGCCCTCAGCACTCCTATGTTCATGGCAGCACTATTTATAATAGCTAGAATTTGAAAACAATCTAAGTGCCTGAGAACAGATGAGTAGATAAAGAAATTATGGTACTTATACACAATGAGATACTACATAGCTGTTAAGAAAAATGAAGCAATGGTATTTGTCTATACATGAATATATATGGAAAGTGAAATGATATGTTGAGTGAAATGAATCAGAGGCAGAGAGAAACATAGAATGATCACACTTATTTGTGGGATATAAAAAAGATATTATGGTATTAATATACAGATACAATAGAAATGAGGTCCAGAAGAATCAGTCATGTTAGGAAGCTTACCACAATAGCAGAGGAGTGCAGTTAGGACAGAGAAAGAACCACTATGACACTGATACTTGGAAATGAACACTCTGGAAAAGAAATAGGTGCTGAAAGGAGAAAAAGTGACATGTGTGATACCCCTTCAGCAACAATATTGCAAATCACAGTCTCAAAAATAAAAAAGGAAGAGAGAGAGAAAAATATCTACCACAGAGGCAGGCAGAGTAGAGGACTGGGGGAGGATAGGAAGGAAATTGAGGACACTGATGACAGGATATGTGCACTGGTAAAGAAATGGATTTTGGATATTGCATAACTGAAACTCCATCATGAACAACTTTGTGAATGTGTATCTCATGGTGATTCAATTAATGTATTTATTTTTTAAAGAGAGCATTGTTTTCTAATATTGTATATAACTCCACTCCACAAAAGTTATATGAACATCCAAAATCCATAGGTATTATTTTATAGTTGAAAACTTGAATAGTTATTTGTCTAATTAGTTGAAAATTTTTTACTAGATCTACTTTTCATTTTTCCTTTGTCTTTTACTTCAAAAAGCTTTTAACTAGGGGCCTGAGCAATACACAGTGGTAGTGCATTTGCCTTGCATGCAACTGATCCAGAATGAACCTCTGTTTGATCCCCAGCATCTCATATGGTCCCCGAAGCCAGAGCGATTTCTGAGTGTACAGCCATGAGTAACCCCTGAGTGTCACTGGGTGTGGCCCAAAGACAAAAGCAAAAACAAAAAAAAAACTTGTAACCAAGGAAATTTGTTGCTTACAACACTCATTTTTTGCTATTGCAAAAAAAAAATTCTCTAAACCAAATGGAAGCAAACACACTATCAAAAGATGTCTAATTTTATCAAGGGTTTTAAACTAGGCTGATCATGCTATTCAAAACTTGTGTTTTTGATCTGGGAATGGCCTGATGGGCAAATGTTTCTTTTTTCTTTTTTTAATTTATTTATTAAATTAATATATTTTATTTAAACATCTTGATTACATACATGATTGTGTTTGGGTTTCAGTCATGTAAAGAACACCACTCATCACCAGTGCAACGTTCCCATCACCATTGTCCCAAATCTCCCTCCTCCCCCCCACCCCCCCGCCAACCCCCACCTATACTCTAGACAGGCTCTCCTTTTCCCTCATATGTTCTCATTTTTAGGACAGTTCAAAGTGTAGTTATTTCTCTAACTAAACTCATCACTCATTGTGGTGAGCTTTGTGAGGTGAGCTGAAACTTCCAGTTCTTTTCTCTTTTGTGTCTGATAATTATTATTGCAAGAATGTCTTTCATTTTTCTTAAAACACATAGATGAGTGATACCATTCTGCGTTTTACTCTCTCTCTGACTTATTTCACTCAGCATGATAGATTCCATGTACATCCATGTATAGGAAAATTTCATGACTTCATCTCTCCTGACAGCTGCATAGTATTCCATTGTGTATATGTACCACAGTTTCTTTAGCCATTCGTCTGTTGAAGGGCATCTTGGTTGTTTCCAGAGTCTTGCTATGGTAAATAGTGCTACAATGAATATAGGTGTAAGGAAGGGGTTTTTGTATTGTATTTTTGTGTTCCTATGGTATATTCCTAGGAGTGGTATAGCAGGGTCATATGGGAGCTCGATTTCCAGTTTCTGGAGAAATCTCTATATCACTTTCCATAAAGGTTGAACTAGATGGCATTCCCACCAGCAGTGGATAAGAGTTCCTTTCTCTCCACATCCCCGCCAACACTGTTTGTTCTTGTTCTTTGTAATGTGTGCCATTCTCTGTGGTGTGAGGTGGTACCTCATAGTTGTTTTGATTTGCATCTCCCCAATGATCAGTGATGTGGAGCATTTTTTCGTGTGTCTATTGGCCATTGGTATTTCTTCTTTGTCAAAGTTTCAGTCCATTTCTTCTCCCCATTTTTTGATGGGATTAGGTGTTTTTTTTCTTGTAAAGTTCTGTCAGTGCCTTGTATATTTTGGAGATTAACCCCTTATCTGATGGATATTGGGCGAATAGTTTCTCCCACTGAGTGGGTGACTCCTCCCTGGATACTATTTCCTTTGAGGTGCAGAAGCTTCTCAGCTTAATATATTCCCATCTGTCAATATCTGCTTTCACCTGCATGAAGAGTGCATTCTCCTCTTTGAATATGCTTGTAGTCTCAATGTCCTGCAGTGTTTTGCCTACATGTTCTTCTATGTATCTTATGGTTTCAGGTCTGATATCAAGGTCTTTGATCCATTTGGATTTTATCTTCATACATGATGTTAGTTGGGGGTCTAAGTTCAAATTTTTGCAAGTGGCTAGCCAGTTACGCCAACACCACTTGTTGAAGAGGCTTTCTTTGCTTCATTTAGGATTTCTTGCTCCTTTATCAAAAATTAGGTGATTGTTCTGGGGAACAATCTGAGTATTCATGCCAATTCCACTGATCTGAAGGCCTATCCTTATTCCAATACCATGCTGTTTTGATAACTATTGCTTTGTAGTAAAGTTTAAAATTGGGAAAAGTAATTCCTCCCATGTTCTTTTTCCCAATGATTACTTTCTCTATTCTAGGGTGTTTATTGTTCCAAATGAATTTCAAAATTGCCTGACCCACTTCTTTGAAGAACGTTGTGGGGATCTTTAGAGGGATCACATTAAATCTGTATAATGCCTTGGGTAGTATTGCCATTTTGATGATGTTAATCCTGCCAATCCATGAGCAGGGTATGTGTTTCCATTTCCACGTATCCTCTCTTATTTCCTGGAGCAGAGTTTTATGGTTTTCTTTGTATAGGTCCTTAGCATTTTTAGTCAAGTTGATTCCAAGATATTTGAGTTTGTGTGACACTATTGTGAATGGGTTGTTTTCTTTTTTTTTTTTTTTTTTTTTTGGTTTTTGGGCCACACCCAGTGATGCTCAGGGGTTACACCTGGCTATGCACTCTGAAGTTGCTCCTGCTTGGGAGACCGTATGGGAAACCAGGGGATTGAACTGCGATCCATCCTAGGTAAGCACAGACAAGGCAGGCACCTTACCTCTAGCTCCAACACCCGACTCCGGGTTTTTTTCCTTAATGTCCATTTGTTCCTTATTACTATTGGTGTATAGAAAGGCCATTTATTTTTGTGTGTTAATTTTGTAGCATTTCACCTTGCTATATGAGTCTATTGTTTCTAGAAGCTTTTTGGTAGAGTCTTTAGTGTTTTCTAAGTAGAGTATCATGTCATCTGCAAAAAGCAAGAGCTTGATTTCTTCCTTTCCTATCTGGATTTCCTTGATATCTTCTTCTTGCCTAATCGCTATAGCGAGTACTTCCAGTGCTATGTTAAATAGGAGTGGTGAGAGAGGACAGCCTTGTCTTGTGCCAGAATTTAGAGGGAAGGCTTTTAGTTTTTCTCCATTGAGGTTAATATTTGCCACACTTGTGGTAGATGGTCTTAACTATATTGGGAAAGCTTCCTTCCATTCCCATCTTGCTGAGAGTTTTGATTAAGAATGGGTGTTGAACCTTATCAAATGCTTTTTCTGCATCTATTGATATGATCATGTGATTTTTATTTTTTTTGTTGTTGATGTTGTGTATTATGTTGATAGATTTACAGATGTTTAACCATCCTTGCATTCCTGGGATGAAACCTACTTGTTCATAGTGGATGATCTTTTTAATGAGGCATTGTATTCTATTTGCCGGCAAATGTTTCATTAAAGAGCTGTTTATGTTGTTTGATGTGTCACTAAAGATCTTTTTTTTTAATGTATTCTTATTTAAGCACTATGATTACAAACATGTTTGTAGTTGGGTTTTAGTTATAAGAAAGACCCCCCCCCATTCACCAGTGAAACATTCACACCACCAATACCCAACTCCCTCCTCCCCCACTCTTTGCCTTTATTCAAAACAAATATTCTACTTCTCTCATTCACTACCATTGTCATAATAGTTGTTAGTATAGTTATTTCTCTAACTGGACTCACCACTCCTTGTAGTAAACTTCATATTATGGGCCGGTCCTTCCAGCCCTCATCTCTATTGTCTCTGTGTATTATTACAATAATCTCTTTTATTTTCTTAAAACCCATAGATGAGTGAGTTTATTCTGTGTCTTTCTCCTTCTGACTTATTTCACTCAGTATAATAGTTTCCATGTCCACTAAAGATATTTTCATGAGTGGTACTAATCACATTGTAAAGAAGCAGATGCAGAGATAGCATGGAGGTAAGGCATTTGCTTTCCATGCAGAAGGACAGTGGTTCGAATCCTGGTATATCATATGGTCCCCCGTACCTGCCAGGGGCGATTTCTGAGCATAGAGTCAGGAGTAACCTCTGAGCGTGCCGGGTGTGACCCAAAAACAAAAAACTAAAAAACAAAAAAAAAAAAAGCAGATGCAATCTCTAAGTTATGAAACCATTCACAGAGAACTAGTACATTAGTACATGCATTATCTGTGATGGAAAGTTGGAGATGAAAGTTTGTCATGTTCAACTTTTTTGTTACATCAATGATTTAAGTAATTTATCCCATTTGCACAGCTGTGAGACTGTTCATAATTTGCTGCATTTTTAAACAATTTTTATTGTGAACAAAATGGATCATGGATCTTTCACAGTAATATTTAAGGTATGTAGTGACAATGAATCAGGGGCATTCCCACCACCAATGTTGTTCTTCCTTGACCCCTGTTCCTAGCATACATCCCATATCTCCCTCCTTCCCCCCCTCCCAGACTGCTAGTGTAATAGGTCCTCTCTGTGTATAGCTTGTTCTAGATTGTGTTTCAATTCTGTTGTCATTTATTTTGGTTTGGTATTTAAGTTTGATCAGTTTTTATTTCTACTCAATGTTCACATGACTGTTTGGTCCTGGTACCATCCATTTTTCCCTTCAAATTGAGGAAGGACAAGATGATTGAAAAAAAAGAAAAGAAAAAATAAAAAGAAAAAAACTGGGAGGAATTTGTCTAGAGTTTATAAATATCAATTCAAAAGAAGAAGGAGAAAAATGAAGGAAAACATACCAAACCAAACCAAAAATGAAAACAAAAACAAACAAAAAACAAACCATCAACTACAAAGATGTACAACGGCAACAAAAAACAACAACCAAGTAATAACCATGAGAGCAAAAAATAGAAAGAAGTAGGGCTATTGTGGCAAGGTTTTGTACTGCTTCTTTTTTTTTTTTTTTTTTTTTTGCATAGGCACAGTAAGTATTGGGGAAATTAGAAAGGAAATTCCCTTGGCCTAGAGATACAGGATTTCTCTGCCCTTGAAGCATACTGTCATGGGAACAACTACAGGCTCCGTACATGCTCGTTTTCACTCCCCAAGGTCTTTTTATGATGCCAGGAATCTTTCTGTTCAGTTGTAGATGATAAAAATCAGGCCGCTGTACCTAGAGATCTTGGTGTTTATACAGGTCATAGGATGAAGCCTAGGATAGAGTCTTTCTTTACAGTTCTAGAAGTTCTGTTCCATCACTGTTGTTGTAATCAGTCTTCTGTAATTAGTGGTCTTGGTTTTTGCACTGATCCTAGGATGAAGCCTAAAATAGAGTTGTTCATGATTCCAGACGTTCTTCTCAGTTGCAGTTGTCAAAGTCAGACCTCTGGAATTAGAGATCTTGTTGATTGTACAGATTCTAGGCTAGGATCTTTCTTGTTGGTCCCAGGATAAGTTCTGCTCAGTCATGGTTGTTAAAGTCAGTCTTCTGCAGCTAGCGATCTTTGTTTTTGCACAGATCAAAGGACAACGTGTCTTCTGATTTCATCTTATCGCTAGGTGATGAGATAAGACAACCTGCTCTTAGATAAGTTGTTGCTGTTTCCTCATTTTCAGAATGTCATATCAAAACTGGTGCAAGTTGATGCCAGAGTAGAATTAGGAATTTACCAGTGGGGAGTTTGGTTTCTGGTGCTGTTGCAGGGAACTGTGCTGGTTCTATGTCTGGGATCTAGGGTTTGGGATTGGACGGTCATTGTCTGATCACATGGAGTCTAAGTTGGGTCCACATGACACATGTTCAGAGTGGGAGGCACCCCTGTATTATAAAATGAGTGTGTTCTTATCCCTAGTAGATAAGAGCTTGTTTCTATACATAAAATTTCCCCCATTTTAGTCTGCCTTTGCAAAAAGGAATTGGTGCCATATTATATTGCTGGTGCATTTGGGGGTAAGAATGACAGGCTAACAATCTCTGTGCCCTAATTTTGACCTGAGCTTTTATCTCAGGAAACATTTTTTCTTCTAGTTTTCATACCAAGCAATTTTAAAGGTAAAGTCATCCATCTCCAGATAACTAAAATCTTAAGCAATATATTTTCAGTAATAAGAGAATGGAAATTTAGTGTTAGTGTGTGTTCTGTTTGTCATAGAACTTCCTGTTTTCCACTAAATAAAGTCCTCTGAACTGTAAAAGACTCGGCACATCATAATTGTTTCAATAAAATAAAATTTTAAAAATATTTATAAAAATAAAAAATATTTGTTAAAATAAATAAATAGAAGTACTTTGAGATCCTGTAGGCAGAGGGTGAATACATGTTGTTCATAGCAAGTCTCACTTGTACTAATCTCTAGGATGGGTGACTGACTTAATTTTTTTACAGTTAAGTAAGAAAGAAATTACTATGTGAAAATGTCAATTGAGTAATTCTACTTAATTTTTTCTCTCTCGTCTCCATTGATTCTTACAGAGCTGCCTGCTTTGTTCCCCTGAAACTGTGCAGACATAGATTGTACTTCTAGAGGTCGCAACTTCCTTCTGCTCTTAAATTAGTCATTATAATCCAACTTTTAGAATTTTTCACTCACTTTAGTATATTATCAACTTGTGACCTTTACTTCGTCTGCAAACAAAATTTGAGTCTTTAATTTAAGCAAAAAAATCTAATAAAATATTTAAGTAACTTTCATGAACCAAATATTTTGTGTTTCATGTTGAATGACTATATGAAGACAATCACACCAAAGTGAAAAAAGAAGTAAATGGAAGGTTTATTAGAGACACTGAGTTGTCCTGTAGTCACAGAAAGTTCTTCTTTTATCCAGTAAATGAAGACTTTCTGTAGAAATGCTGAAGAGATTGTGAAAGAAGCGAATGGTCTCTTGCACAAAGACAAGGCAGCACATATGTGTTCCCAACAGATTTTTGAGGTTGGCTTTAGAATTTGATTTCTGAAACTCACTTAAATATATGAATACATAATTATATATACACTCAAATATATACAAGGCCCAGCAGAGAATAAAACCTGGGACAAAAACAAGGATTTATTGATCCTGTTGGGACAAAGTTCTAGGGTTAACTTGGGAAGAAAAAAAATTATGTAGGTTCTGAATGAAGTAAGGAATATGTTCCTGTAATAATTGGCTAAGAGTTTCTATAGGGAAATTTCTGCAAGCTTTAGCCTAATAGAATGAGGTAGCAAATACAGTTCTACAGGGAATCCTAGAAAAATTCTCTATGAACTAGGAAAAAACCTAACTTCTTGTACATCTGATGCTATTGACTTTATCTAATAGCAAAAAAAAGTATCATTTTCCCAAGTGAAAGAAAATGAATGAAAAATCTAAATGATCCAAATAATGCCTTACAAAGACATGCTTTGATAAAAAAAAAAAAAAGTACCAGTGGGCAGGGTTTAGTTTGTTGTCTGAGTTAAATACAAATTTATACATTTAAATGACTAAAATAATGAAAACGATAGATTAGTATATTGATGCATAATCACTGTCTAGAATGCGGAACTTCTGAGCAGCCTGATTTTGAGAACAATTACTTGTAATTAAAGCTGTGCTGGTTACCCTCAAAAAAAAAAAGTAGAAAAGTCCTTTGTGTATAACACCAATTAATTACTTTTTTTCCAGAAAGAATAGTTCTTAAATATCTGTGCTGCTATTTATATCTGACCACATTCAGGAGTGATAGGAAATATGTATTGCTTAGCAGTCTCCCTAGAACATGATTTGCGATTCACACTTTTGTCAGCCTTCCTTAAATACATTAAAAAAATAATAACCTCCATAAGGCTAATGTATGGAAGCTATTAACATTTCTCTTCTCTTCATAATTCATAAAAACAAATAACTAGACCCAGCTAGATTGTGTAAATCAAATTTGCTAGCTTTAGCCCCACACCCGATTCGTGATTAAATTATAAATTCCATGATACACAGCATAGAAATATTCCTTTTCTTATTAAGATGGCCCCACCCATAAAACACTATTTTGTTTAGTTTCACCACCACCTATAGCTCTATCAATCTAAACAATAAAGATCTGCAGGCCCAAAGAAGAATACAGGGGTTTAGAATGCCTGCCACACAAATTTATAGTTTTTCAAGTACTCAGTGTTCACATACACAGAGCTTGATCCTAGCAGCTCTTTTTGCAGTTCCCTGTGCTGCACATGATTTCTAGTCACACTACTACCAGGTATGTGTAGTCACTATTGAAAGGGATATGGGGCCTCCTACTGAAAAGATGCCAAACACCAAGTTCAGAAAATGTGAGCCTTTGCAGCTGCAAACAAAGCACCCCCTGGTGAATTCACCAGCCAGATCATATGCTCCTTGCAGCTGATTCTTTCTAAAAACCACAGGCATTTTAGCTTGGCAGGTGACTTCCAAGCAGGCATCATGGCTAAAAATTTGTGAGTCATATCATAAAGAGCAAAACAACAGTGTTGACATAAATGTGTTAGATAAATCCTCATTCACTGCTGGTGGGAGTCTGAGATTATCAGACTTTTGGAAAAACAAAATGGTCACTTCTTTTAAATAAATAAATAAATAAATAAATTCTTTATTGAGTCACTATGAGATATGCAACTACAAAGTTATTTATGATTGAATTTTAGTGATACAATGAATATGCACTTAAACAAACAGTAATTAAACTTGCATATGACCTAGCAATTCCACTTCTAGGCATCTACCCTAAGGGCCCAAAATATTTAGGAAAGACATCTGAAATCCTATATTCATTGCAGCAATAGTTATAATTTTCAGAAAACAGGAAACAATTCAAGTGTCCAAGAACAGATGACTGGATAAAGAAACTATGGTCCTTATACACTATGGAATACTACTCAGCTATAAAAGTGATGGTATCATGCAATTTTCTACTAAATTATGAGGTTCATCTAATTAAAGTTGTTCGGTAACTTCAAGTCTTCCTAAAACTCTCATATGCATAGCATAATCTTGGCACAGGAGAACTCTGTATGGGATCACCAGGTTAGTACATCTTTATTCCTCTTGTCTTTTTGTGAATGTTTCATGAACAGTCCTTATCAGATAGTGAAGCTCCTTGCCATGTGGCCTCTGCCATCTCTCACTCTTTTCTGGCACTGTACTGAGCTGAAAAACCTGAGGGTTTCCTCTTGTATAGTCTCTGTTTTCCTTTTAGCAATACAATCACACTCAAAAACATAGAGTTCTCTAAGTTTATGACATCAACTCTGTGTGTGCATGTGACTGAGTGCTGGACAAAAGTTGGGCACAAAGTGATTTAAGCAAATTCAGGCCAAAGCCTTCTATAGGAGAAGCAAAGTTAGTTTTTCTTCTTTCTCCTGCTGCTTGGAATATGGATGTTAAAGTGGCCATGCTAGGACACTATCGTGAAGAATAACTGTGAATGCAATAGAGATACATATCAACACATCAGCTATGCTTCACTTGTCTGTGGGTGGTTATTTAAGTAAAACAAATAACTTACTTAATGTAAGTCACTTTTTATTTTGGATGCCTTTGATTTACAGTGATACATGCATTATATCATAAAAAATTAATTTTATGTAAGAATTGTCTAATGAATGTGTCATTGACTTTGTAATAAAAGCCAGTTTTGGGATTTAGAAATATAAGTTAGAGGCCAGTAATACTTTTTGTAACATAGAAAATACTTAATAAAACCATTTTCTGCAATAACCTTGGAGTCAGGTGCCATGACAATGAACTCTTACTCTAAGAAGAAATGGTAGGAGAAATTGAGAATTCTGGTAGTTATTGGCTTCTTTTTTCTGCATTTCATAAAACCCTTGAAAAGCATACATGAAAGAGGGCAGGAGAGATAGCTTAATGGGTTATGTATATACATTGCATGCAAAAGGCCTGGGATCAGTGCCTTACACCACATGGTCCTCCCAAAACAGAGTTGGGAGAGGCCCTAAAGAAGATTATGGTTCCCAAATAAGCAAAGAAAAACTTATACTTGAGCTTCCTATCAAGAGCTAAGACAGGGGCCCGGGAGATAGCATGGAGGTAAGGCGTTTGCCTTTCATGCAAAAGGTGATCAGTTCGAATCCCGGTGCCCCATATGGTCCCCCGTGCCTGCCAGGAGCAATTTCTGAGCATGGAGC